>CAUJBJ010000057.1:0-12433 GCA_963082975.1 Labia minor
GAAAGGTCATCGTAGGTTAACCCTCCGATATACTGATAAAAAAATAATTATTCATCAGAAATATCAATAATTTATTTTTTATGATGTAACATGAATGAATTTATTATTTTTTTTTAAAAATTTCATTTTTTACTTTACCGTAAAAATCATAAAATGTCATCTTAGGATGACCCTCCGTTTTCGGCACAAAAAATAATTATTCATCAGAAATATGAATAATATATTTTTTATGATGTAAAATAAACGAATTTATTATTTTTTATTAAAAATTTAATTTGTTAATAATAAATTCGTTTATTTTACATCATAAAAAATATATTATTCATATTTCTGATGAATAATTATTTTTTGTGCCGAAAACGGAGGGTCATCCTAAGATGACATTTTATGATTTTTACGGTAAAATTAAAAAATTAAATTTTTAAAAAAAAATAATAATTTTGTTCATTTTATATCATAAAAATATTTAAAAAATATATTATTGATATTTCTGATGAATATTTTTTTTTTACAGTTTATCGCAAGGTTATCCTACGATGACCTTTGATAATTTTTACGGTAAAGTTAAAAAATCGTAGGATAACCCTCCGATATACTGTTAAAAAAATAATTATTCATCAGAAATATCAATAATTTATTTTTTATGATGTAACATGAATGAATTTATTATTTTTTTTTTAAATTTCATTTTTTAATTTTACCGTAAAAATTATGAAAGGTCATCGTAGGATAACCCTCCGATATACTGATAAAAAAATAATTATTCATCAGAAATATCAATAATATATTTTTTATGATGTAAAATGAACGAATTTATTATTTTTTATTAAAAATTTAATTTTTTATTTTTTCCGTCAAAATCATAAAATGTCATCTTAGGATGACCCTCCGTTTTCGGCATAAAAAATAATTATGGTTCAGAAATATTAATAATATATTTTTTTAATATTTTTCTGATGTAAAATGTGAGAATTTATTATTTATTTTTAAAAATTTCATTTTTTATTTTTACCGTAAAAATTATGAAAGGTCATCGTATGATAACCCTCCGATATACTGTAAAAAAAAATATTATTCATCAGAAATATCAATAATATTTTTTTTATGATGTAAAATGAACGAATTTATTATTTTTATTAAAAATTTAATTTTTTAATTTTTCCGTCAAAATCATAAAATGTCATCTTAGGATGACCCTCCGTTTTCGGCACAAAAAATAATTATTCATCAGAAATTTGAATAATATATTTTTTATGATGTAAAATGAACGAATTTATTATTTTTATTAAAAATTTAATTTTTTAATTTTTCCGTCAAAATCATAAAATGTCATCTTAGGATAACCCTCCGATATACTGTAAAAAAAAATATTATTCATCAGAAATATCAATAATATATTTTTTATGATGTAAAATGAACGAATTTATTATTTTTATTAAAAATTTAATTTTTTAATTTTTCCGTCAAAATCATAAAATGTCATCTTAGGATGACCCTCCGTTTTCGGCACAAAAAATAATTATTCATCAGAAATATGAATAATATATTTTTTATGATGTAAAATGAACGAATTTATTATTTTTTATTAAAAATTTAATTTGTTAATAATAAATTCGTTTATTTTACATCATAAAAAATATATTATTCATATTTCTGATGAATAATTATTTTTTGTGCCGAATACGGAGGGTCATCCTAAGATGACATTTTATGATTTATTATTAAAAATTTAATTTTTTAAACCCTCCGATATACTGTAAAAAAAAATATTATTCATCAGAAATATCAATAATATATTTTTTATGATGTAAAATGAACGAATTTATTATTTTTATTAAAAATTTAATTTTTTAATTTTTCCGTCAAAATCATAAAATGTCATCTTAGGATGACCCTCCGTTTTCGGCACAAAAAATAATTATTCATCAGAAATATGAATAATATATTTTTTATGATGTAAAATAAACGAATTTATTATTTTTTATTAAAAATTTAATTTGTTAATAATAAATTCGTTTATTTTACATCATAAAAAATATATTATTCATATTTCTGATGAATAATTATTTTTTGTGCCGAATACGGAGGGTCATCCTAAGATGACATTTTATGATTTTTACGGTAAAATTAAAAAATTAAATTTTTAAAAAAAAATAATAATTTTGTTCATTTTATATCATAAAAATATTTAAAAAATATATTATTCATATTTCTGATGAATATTTTTTTTTTACAGTTTATCGCAAGGTTATCCTACGATGACCTTTGATAATTTTTACGGTAAAGTTAAAAAATCGTAGGATAACCCTCCGATATACTGTTAAAAAAATAATTATTCATCAGAAATATCAATAATTTATTTTTTATGATGTAACATGAATGAATTTATTATTTTTTTTTTAAATTTCATTTTTTAATTTACCGTAAAAATTATGAAACTTCATCGTAGGATGACCCTCCGGTTTCGGCATAAAAAATAATTATTCATCAGAAATATCAATAATATATTTTTTTAATATTTTTATGATGTAAAATGTGCGAATTTATTATTTATTTTTAAAAATTTCATTTTTTATTTTTACCGTAAAAATTATGAAAGGTCATCGTATGATAACCCTCCGATATACTGTAAAAAAAAATATTATTCATCAGAAATATCAATAATATATTTTTTATGATGTAAAATCAACGAATTTATTATTTTTATTAAAAATTTAATTTTTTAATTTTTCCGTCAAAATCATAAAATGTCATCTTAGGATGACCCTCCGTTTTCGGCACAAAAAATAATTATTCATCAGAAATTTGAATAATATATTTTTTATGATGTAAAATGAACGAATTTATTATTTTTTATTAAAAATTTCATTTGTTAATTTTACCGTAAATATTATGTAAGGTCATCTTAGGATGAACCTCCGTTTTCGGCAAAAAAATAATTTTCATCAGAAATATCAATAAAATATTTTTTTAATATTTTTATGATGTAAAATGTGCGAATTTATTATTTATTTTTAAAAATTTCATTTTTTAATTTTACCGTAAAAATTATGAAAGGTCATCGTAGGATAACCCTCCGATATACTGATAAAAAAATAATTATTCATCAGAAATATCAATAATTTATTTTTTATGATGTAACATGAATGAATTTATTATTTTTTTTTAAAAATTTCATTTTTTACTTTACCGTAAAAATTATGAAAGGTCATCTTAGGATGACCCTCCGTTTTCGGCATAAAAAATAATTATGGTTCAGAAATATCAATAATATATTTTTTTAATATTTTTCTGATGTAAAATGTGAGAATTTATTATTTATTTTTAAAAATTTCATTTTTTATTTTTACCGTAAAAATTATGAAAGGTCATTGTTTGATAACCCTCCGATATACTGTAAAAAAAAATATTATTCATCAGAAATATCAATAATATATTTTTTATGATGTAAAATGAACGAATTTATTATTTTTATTAAAAATTTAATTTTTTAATTTTTCCGTCAAAATCATAAAATGTCATCTTAGGATGACCCTCCGTTTTCGGCACAAAAAATAATTATTCATCAGAAATATGAATAATATATTTTTTATGATGTAAAATAAACGAATTTATTATTTTTTATTAAAAATTTAATTTGTTAATAATAAATTCGTTTATTTTACATCATAAAAAATATATTATTCATATTTCTGATGAATAATTATTTTTTGTGCCGAAAACGGAGGGTCATCCTAAGATGACATTTTATGATTTGTACGGTAAAATTAAAAAATTAAATTTTTAAAAAAAAATAATAATTTTGTTCATTTTATATCATAAAAATATTTAAAAAATATATTATTGATATTTCTGATGAATATTTTTTTTTTACAGTTTATCGCAAGGTTATCCTACGATGACCTTTGATAATTTTTACGGTAAAGTTAAAAAATCGTAGGATAACCCTCCGATATACTGTTAAAAAAATAATTATTCATCAGAAATATCAATAATTTATTTTTTATGATGTAACATGAATGAATTTATTATTTTTTTTTTAAATTTCATTTTTTAATTTACCGTAAAAATTATGAAACTTCATAGTAGGATGACCCTCCGGTTTCGGCATAAAAAATAATTATTCATCAGAAATATCAATAATATATTTTTTTAATATTTTTATGATGTAAAATGTGCGAATTTATTATTTATTTTTAAAAATTTCATTTTTTAATTTTACCGTAAAAATTATGAAATGTCATCGTATGATAACCCTCCGATATACTGTAAAAAAAAATATTATTCATCAGAAATATCAATTATATATTTTTTATGATGTAAAATGAACGAATTTATTATTTTTTATTAAAAATTTAATTTTTTAATTTTTCCGTCAAAATCATAAAATGTCATCTTAGGATGACCCTCCGTTTTCGGCACAAAAAATAATTATTCATCAGAAATATGAATAATATATTTTTTATGATGTAAAATAAACGAATTTATTTTTTTTTATTAAAAATTTAATTTGTTAATTTTACCGTAAATATTATGTAAGGTCATCTTAGGATGACCCTCCGTTTTCGGAAAAAAAATAATTATTCATCACAAATATCAATAATATATTTATTTAATATTTTTAAGATGTAAAATGAACGAATTTATTATTTATTTTTAAAAATTTCATTTTTTAATTTTACCGTAAAAATTATGAAAGGTCATCGTATGATAACCCTCCGATATACTGTAAAAAAAAATATTATTCATCAGAAATATCAATAATATATTTTTTATGATGTAAAATGAACGAATTTATTATTTTTTATTAAAAATTTAATTTTTTATTTTTTCCGTCAAAATCATAAAATGTCATCTTAGGATGACCCTCCGTTTTCGGCATAAAAAATAATTATGGTTCAGAAATATTAATAATATATTTTTTTAATATTTTTCTGATGTAAAATGTGAGAATTTATTATTTATTTTTAAAAATTTCATTTTTTATTTTTACCGTAAAAATTATGAAAGGTCATCGTATGATAACCCTCCGATATACTGTAAAAAAAAATATTATTCATCAGAAATATCAATAATATATTTTTTATGATGTAAAATCAACGAATTTATTATTTTTATTAAAAATTTAATTTTTTAATTTTTCCGTCAAAATCATAAAATGTCATCTTAGGATGACCCTCCGTTTTCGGCACAAAAAATAATTATTCATCAGAAATATGAATAATATATTTTTTATGATGTAAAATGAACGAATTTATTATTTTTATTAAAAATTTAATTTTTTAATTTTTCCGTCAAAATCATAAAATGTCATCTTAGGATAACCCTCCGATATACTGTAAAAAAAAATATTATTCAGCAGAAATATCAAAAATATATTTTTATGATGTAAAATGAACGAATTTATTATTTTTTATTAAAAATTTAATTTTTTATTTTTTCCGTCAAAATCATAAAATGTCATCTTAGGATGACCATCCGTTTTCGGCACAAAAAATAATTATTCATCAGAAATATCAATAATATATTTTTTATGATGTAAAATGAACGAATTTATTATTTTTTATTAAAAATTTCATTTGTTAATTTTACCGTAAATATTATGTAAGGTCATCTTAGGATGACCCTCCGTTTTCGGAAAAAAAATAATTATTCATCAGAAATAACAATAATATATTTATTTAATATTTTTAAGATGTAAAATGAACGAATTTATTATTTATTTTTAAAAATTTCATTTTTTAATTTTACCGTAAAAATTATGAAAGGTCATCGTAGGATAACCCTCCGATATACTGATAAAAAAATAATTATTCATCAGAAATATCAATAATTTATTTTTTATGATGTAACATGAATGAATTTATTATTTTTTTTTAAAAATTTCATTTTTTACTTTACCGTAAAAATTATGAAAGGTCATCTTAGGATGACCCTCCGTTTTCGGCATAAAAAATAATTATGGTTCAGAAATATCAATAATATATTTTTTTAATATTTTTCTGATGTAAAATGTGAGAATTTATTATTTATTTTTAAAAATTTCATTTTTTATTTTTACCGTAAAAATTATGAAAGGTCATTGTATGATAACCCTCCGATATACTGTAAAAAAAAATATTATTCATCAGAAATATCAATAATATATTTTTTATGATGTAAAATGAACGAATTTATTATTTTTATTAAAAATTTATTTTTTTAATTTTTCCGTCAAAATCATAAAATGTCATCTTAGGATGACCCTCCGTTTTCGGCACAAAAAATAATTATTCATCAGAAATATGAATAATATATTTTTTATGATGTAAAATAAACGAATTTATTATTTTTTATTAAAAATTTAATTTGTTAATAATAAATTCGTTTATTTTACATCATAAAAAATATATTATTCATATTTCTGATGAATAATTATTTTTTGTGCCGAAAACGGAGGGTCATCCTAAGATGACATTTTATGATTTTTACGGTAAAATTAAAAAATTAAATTTTTAAAAAAAAATAATAATTTTGTTCATTTTATATCATAAAAATATTTAAAAAATATATTATTGATATTTCTGATGAATATTTTTTTTTTACAGTTTATCGCAAGGTTATCCTACGATGACCTTTGATAATTTTTACGGTAAAGTTAAAAAATCGTAGGATAACCCTCCGATATACTGTTAAAAAAATAATTATTCATCAGAAATATCAATAATTTATTTTTTATGATGTAACATGAATGAATTTATTATTTTTTTTTTAAATTTCATTTTTTAATTTACCGTAAAAATTATGAAACTTCATCGTAGGATGACCCTCCGGTTTCGGCATAAAAAATAATTATTCATCAGAAATATCAATAATATATTTTTTTAATATTTTTATGATGTAAAATGTGCGAATTTATTATTTATTTTTAAAAATTTCATTTTTTAATTTTACCGTAAAAATTATGAAAGGTCATCGTATGTTAACCCTCCGATATACTGTAAAAAAAAATATTATTCATCAGAAATATCAATAATATATTTTTTATGATGTAAAATGAACGAATTTATTATTTTTTATTAAAAATTTAATTTTTTATTTTTTCCGTCAAAATCATAAAATGTCATCTTAGGATGACCCTCCGTTTTCGGCACAAAAAATAATTATTCATCAGAAATATCAATAATATATTTTTTTAATATTTTTATGATGTAAAATGAACGAATTTATTATTTTTTATTAAAAATTTCATTTGTTAATTTTACCGTAAATATTATGTAAGGTCATCTTAGGATGACCCTCCGTTTTCGGCAAAAAAATAATTATTCATCAGAAATATCAATAAAATATTTTTTTAATATTTTTATGATGTAAAATGTGCGAATTTATTATTTATTTTTAAAAATTTCTTTTTTTAATTTTACCGTAAAAATTATGAATGTTGTAATGTATTTTCCGTCAAAATCATAAAATGTCATCTTAGGATGACCCTCCGTTTTCGGCACAAAAAATAATTATTCATCAGAAATATGAATAATATATTTTTTATGATGTAAAATAAACGAATTTATTATTAACAAATTAAATTTTTAATAAAAAATAATAATTTTGTTCATTTTATATCATAAAAATATTTAAAAAATATATTATTGATATTTCTGATGAATATTTTTTTTTTACAGTTTATCGCAAGGTTATCCTACGATACCTTTGATAATTTTTACGGTAAAGTTAAAAAATCGTAGGATAACCCTCCGATATACTGTTAAAAAAATAATTATTCATCAGAAATATCAATAATTTATTTTTTATGATGTAACATGAATGAATTTATTATTTTTTTTTTAAATTTCATTTTTTAATTTACCGTAAAAATTATGAAACTTCATCGTAGGATGACCCTCCGGTTTCGGCATAAAAAATAATTATTCATCAGAAATATCAATAATATATTTTTTTAATATTTTTATGATGTAAAATGTGCGAATTTATTATTTATTTTTAAAAATTTCATTTTTTAATTTTACCGTAAAAATTATGAAAGGTCATCGTATGTTAACCCTCCGATATACTGTAAAAAAAAATATTATTCATCAGAAATATCAATAATATATTTTTTATGATGTAAAATGAACGAATTTATTATTTTTTATTAAAAATTTAATTTTTTATTTTTTCCGTCAAAATCATAAAATGTCATCTTAGGATGACCCTCCGTTTTCGGCACAAAAAATAATTATTCATCAGAAATATCAATAATATATTTTTTATGATGTAAAATAAACGAATTTATTATTTTTTATTAAAAATTTAATTTGTTAATTTTACCGTAAATATTATGTAAGGTCATCTTAGGATGACCCTCCGTTTTCGGAAAAAAAATAATTATTCATCACAAATATCAATAATATATTTATTTAATATTTTTAAGATGTAAAATGAACGAATTTATTATTTATTTTTAAAAATTTCATTTTTTAATTTTACCGTAAAAATTATGAAAGGTCATCGGAGGATAACCCTCCGATATACTGTTAAAAAAATAATTATTCATCAGAAATATCAATAATTTATTTTTTATGATGTAAAATGAATGAATTTATTATTTTTTTTTAAATATTTCTGCTGAAAAATTTTTTTTTACAGTATATCAGAAGGTCTTCCTCCGAAGAACATTCATAATTTTTACGGTAAAATTAAAAAAAGAAATTTTTAAAAATAAATAATAAATTCGCACATTTTACATCATAAAAATATTAAAAAAATATTTTATTGATATTTCTGATGAATAATTATTTTTTATGCCGAAAACGGAGGGTCATCCTAAGATGACCTTACATAATATTTACGGTAAAATTAACAAATGAAATTTTTAATAAAAAATAATAAATTCGTTCATTTTACATCATAAAAATATTAAAAAAATATATTATTGATATTTCTTATGAATAAATATTTTTTATGCCGAAAACGGACGGTCATTCTAAGATTTCCTTTCATAATTTTTACGGTAAAGTAAAAAATGATATTTTAAAAAAAAAATAAATTCATTCATGTTACATCATAAAAAATAAATTATTGATATTTCTGATGAATAATTATTTTTTTAACAGTATATCGGAGGGTTATACTACGATGACCTTTCATAATTTTTAACATAAAAATAAAAAATGAAATTTTTAAAAATAAATAATAAATTCGTTCATTTTACATCATAAAAAATAAATTATTGATATTTCTGATGAATAATTATTTTTTTAACAGTATATCGGAGGGTTATCCTACGATGACCTTTCATAATTTTTACGGTAAAATTAAAAAATTAAATTTTTAAAAATAAATAATAAATTCGTTCATTTTACATCTTAAAAATATTAAACAAATATATTATTGATATATCTGATGAATAATTATTTTTTCTGCCGAAAACGGAGGGTCATCCTACGATGACCTTTCAAATTTTTACGTTAAAATTAAAAAATTAAATTTTTAAAAATAAATAATAAATTCGTTCATTTTACATCATAAAAATATTAAAAAAATATATTATTGATATTTCTGATGAATAATTTTTTTTTTACAGTATATCGGAAGGTCTTCCTACGATGACCTTTCATAATTTTTAAGGTAAAATTAAAAAATGAAATTTTTAAAAATAATTAATAAATTCTTTCATGTTACATCATAAAAAATAAATTATTGATATTTCTGAAGAATAATTATTTTTTTTTACAGTATATCGGAGGAATATCCTTTGATGACCTTTCACAATTTTTACGGTAAAATTAAAAAATGAAATTTTTAAAAATAAATAATAAATTCGTTCATTTTACATCATAAAAATATTAAAAAAATATATTATTGATATTTCTGATGAATATTTATTTATTTATTTATGCCGAAAACGGAGGGCCATCCTACGATGACCTTTCATAATTTTTATGGTAAAATTAAAAAATGAAATTTTTAAAAATAAATAATAAATTCGTTCATTTTACATCATAAAAATATTTAAAAAATATATTATTGATATTTCTGATAAATAATTTTTTTTTTACAGTATAACGGAAGGTCTTCCTACGATGACCTTTCATAATTTTTAAGGTAAAATTAAAAAATTAAATTTTTAAAAATAATTAATAAATTCTTTCATGTTACATCATAAAAAATAAATTATTGATATTTCTGAAGAATAATTATTTTTTTTTACAGTATATCGGAGGAATATCCTTTGATGACCTTTCACAATTTTTACGGTAAAATTAAAAAATGAAATTTTTAAAAATAAATAATAAATTCGTTCATTTTACATCATAAAAATATTAAAAAAATATATTATTGATATTTCTGATGAATAATTATTTTTTATGCCGAAAACGGAGGGTCATCCTACGATGACCTTTCATAATTTTTACGTTAAAATTAATAAATTAAATTTTTAAAAATAAATAATAAATTCGTTCATTTTACATCATAAAAATATTAAAAAAATATATTATTGATATTTCTGATGAATAATTTTTTTTTTTACAGTATATCGGAAGGTCTTCCTACGATGACCTTTCATAATTTTTAAGGTAAAATTAAAAAATGAAATTTTTAAAAATAATTAATAAATTCTTTCATGTTACATCATAAAAAATAAATTATTGATATTTCTGAAGAATAATTATTTTTTTTTACAGTATATCGGAGGAATATCCTTTGATGACCTTTCACAATTTTTACGGTAAAATTAAAAAATGAAATTTTTAAAAATAAATAATAAATTCGTTCATTTTACATCATAAAAATATTAAAAAAATATATTATTGATATTTCTGATGAATATTTATTTATTTATTTATGCCGAAAACGGAGGGCCATCCTACGATGACCTTTCATAATTTTTATGGTAAAATTAAAAAATGAAATTTTTAAAAATAAATAATAAATCCGTTCATTTTACATCATAAAAATATTTAAAAACTATATTATTGATATTTCTGATAAATAATTTTTTTTTTACAGTATAACGGAAGGTCTTCCTACGATGACCATTCATAATTTTTAACATAAAAATAAAAAATGAAATCTTTAAAAATAAATAATAAATTCGGACATTTTACATCATAAAAATATTAAAAAAATATATTATTGATATTTCTGAACCATAATTATTTTTTATGCCGAAAACGGATGGTCATCCTAAGATGACCTTTCATAATTTTTACGGTAAAATTAAAAAATCGTAGGATAACCCTCCGATATACTGTTAAAAAAATAATTATTCATCAGAAATATCAATAATTTATTTTTTATGATGTAACATGAATGAATTTATTATTTTTTTTTTAAATTTCATTTTTTACTTTACCGTAAAAATTATGAAACTTCATCGTAGGATGACCCTCCGGTTTCGGCATAAAAAATAATTATTCATCAGAAATATCAATAATATATTTTTTTAATATTTTTATTATGTAAAATGTGCGAATTTATTATTTATTTTTAAAAATTTCATTTTTTAATTTAACCGTAAAAATTATGAAAGGTCATCGTATGTTAACCCTCCGATATACTGTAAAAAAAAATATTATTCATCAGAAATATCAATAATATATTTTTTATGATGTAAAATGAACGAATTTATTATTTTTTATTAAAAATTTAATTTTTTATTTTTTCCGTCAAAATCATAAAATGTCATCTTAGGATGACCCTCCGTTTTCGGGACAAAAAATAATTATTCATCAGAAATATCAATAATATATTTTTTATGATGTAAAATAAACGAATTTATTATTTTTTATTAAAAATTTAATTTGTTAATTTTACCGTAAATATTATGTAAGGTCATCTTAGGATGACCCTCCGTTTTCGAAAAAAAATAATTATTCATCACAAATATCAATAATATATTTATTTAATATTTTTAAGATGTAAAATGAACGAATTTATTATTTATTTTTAAAAATTTCATTTTTTAATTTTACCGTAAAAATTATGAAAGGTCATCGTAGGATAACCCTCCGATATACTGTTAAAAAAATAATTATTCATCAGAAATATCAATAATTTATTTTTTATGATGTAAAATGAATGAATTTATTATTTTTTTTTAAATATTTCTGCTGAAAAATTTTTTTTTACAGTATATCAGAAGGTCTTCCTCCGAAGAACATTCATAATTTTTACGGTAAAATTAAAAAAAAAATTTTTAAAAATAAATAATAAATTCGCACATTTTACATCATAAAAATATTAAAAAAATATTTTATTGATATTTCTGATGAATAATTATTTTTTATGCCGAAAACGGACGGTCATTCTAAGATTTCCTTTCATAATTTTTACGGGAAAGTAAAAAATGATATTTTTAAAAAAAAATAAATTCATTCATGTTACATCATAAAAAATAAATTATTGATATTTCTGATGAATAATTATTTTTTTAACAGTATATCGGAGGGTT
>CAUJBJ010000058.1:0-24535 GCA_963082975.1 Labia minor
ATACGGACGGACAGACATCATGTTAAAAATACTTTTTACCGACCGACGATAGTAAGGGAGGTATTGTTTTCACACCAAATTTCACATGTGGAGATTTTTACATATCTCCACGAATCATGCATTTTCTAAACAGAAAAAAGTATTTTTAGCATGATGTCTGTCCGTCTGTCCGTCCGTCTGTCCGTCCGTATAGATGTGTACAGCCTGAACGGCTCAACCGATTTTGATGAAATTTGGTATATTTACTTAATGCATCAGTGGGATGAATTGATCAACTTTTGGTGCAATTCCGGAAACCGGAAGTGGTAGTATTAGCGATCGACGATAGGAAGGAAAGGGTTATTTTCACACCAAAGGAGATTTTTTTAAATATCACCACGAATCATGCACTTTGTATTGGTTTTATCCTCGAGAAAAATCATATTTATTAGTTTTTTCTTGATTTAAAATTATATGACGTCATCCAACCATTCATTACGTCACAGCCTGGTCTTGCATATATATTATAAATAAAATAAAATTAAAAATGTTTATATTTATTATTTAAGTATCCATATCTGTTTTTTATTACATTAATAGATATATGAAAATTATTTGAAATTGTTTCTGTAGCTGGAAATTAATTTATTTCAAACCGTCGGTCGGTTCGGACTTGGCCACAGGTCAACTTATTTCTGTTAAGAAAATGGATGATTCGTGGAGATATGTAAAAATCTCCACATGTGAAATTTGGTGTGAAAACAATACCTCCCTTACTATCGTCGGTCGGTAAAAATATATGATATATAGGGTATTACTTAATAAAATAAATACTTAACAAACAAAATTATCAATCTTTAATCGTAAATAAACATAAACATAAATCGTCCGTTACAATCAACTGCCTACATAAAAGTGTGCGAGAGCATAAAGCTAACACAGGTCGCAAGTATTGTAGCATAGAGGTCGCTTCCATAGCCTTCACACAGCGCCCTCAGTTAACTTCAACTTTAAATGAAATAATTTAAATTATTTCCTATAGTTTCGGCCTTCCTGACATCAATCGACCTCGATTGTTTATTAATCACTTAAAATAAAAGTTTAACAAATAAAAACATTATAATACTTATTACTTTAGATTCACAATTCATACACAATTCATTAGAATATCACTTTTTTTTTTTTATTTACTTGATTAGATGAATTACAAATCATGGAAATCATTGAAGAAGTTCACGCTCTGACAAGCTCACTTCAGAATTAATATTTCCATGCAACCAAGGCCTGATTCTAGAAACATCATAAGTTCCCTTAAAAGGGAATCGCGAATGCTGAAATCCCTGTATGTCTCTCAATATGTACCTATCATTTGGTAAAACGGTTTCCTTAATTGTATCTTCTTTAAATTTTTTCTTTTTCTTTTTCACTTGAATAATTTCATTTTGTAATTGTTCGTCGAGTTTAATTAAATTATTATATTGTTCATTTAACTTGTCACTATTTACTTTCAATTTAACATAAATTTTGTTTAAAGATTGAGTTTCTTTCATTATTTTGTTTTTACCATCTTGTAATTCTTTTAATTTTTCTAAAATAATTTCATTTTCTTTTTTTAAAATATTTATTGACTCTTCTAATTCTTCAATGGTATTTTTATTAATAAATAAATATTTTTGAAATAATACATTTTTCATCATAATAATTTCATTTTCTACACATTTTTTGGAATTAAAATTTTTCGATAAACAATCTAATTTAGTTTTATATTGAGCGGACATACCAGGATTTACGACATAATTTAAATCATTACCTTCGAATAAATCTTGATCTATTAATAATAATTCAGCTACTGAGGTGGACTCGTCAGTGTTCCCTTCTTCTATTTTTTTAGATATTTTCAATTGGCCATTAAATTCTACTTTCACTCCTGGAGAAAATATAAAGTTTCGTCCTAAAAGAAAATCATGACTCATAGTGTGATCTGGAACTACATGAAACAGAATTGAGAACAATTGATTATTTATATAGCATTTAGTTTCAAAAATACATAAAATTTTCAATGTCGAAGAATTAATTCCAATAAATTTTTTTGAATCTAAATATGGTTTTCTTAATGAACTAGGCACCAAATAGGATTTGATGATATTAATAGGGCTACCCGTATCAATCATTCCATTTGCTTTTACCGACCGTGAGCCATTTTCATAAATAAGTTTAGTTTCCACGTCACAATCGGTTTTTGTATCCACTAAATACGTAGATGAAGGTGTAGATGTTGAAGATTTGTTTCCTTCCCTCCTATACATTGGTTTCGATGGACAGTTTTGGCTTATGTGTCCCATAACTCGGCATGTAAAACATGAACCAGGGGCCCTTTTAGACTTCCAGCATTGAGAGACAAGGTGTCCAATTTTATTGCAATTAAAACATCTCTTCTCCACACTTTGAATATTAACTGTTTTAATGGCACTGGGTGGATACTTTTTCTCGGGCTCATAATTATTCTTTGATAAAAGCAAAATTCAGGTGCATCTCCATAGGAATAAATAATTCTAATTGCAAGTTTGTATCATAAAGATGTTTTTTCCTCGGGCAGTAATATACATATTTGAATCCTTGATCCATTTGAAATTTATAGATCATTTTTATTAGATATATGACATGCATGAGATGAAAAGACAAAAAATTTATATAAAAAAAAAAAAAAAATGGAATAATCTTATGAAATAAAAGCAGCATTTTAAAAATAATTTTATTTAATAATATTTTTATTAATAAGCACAGAAAATTTACCAACATCATTTATTTTGTTTATATACTAACTGAACAAGCCATTTCGAAGCACATGTGCACAAAGATAATAGTGCTATTCCGAGAGGGCAGTCTTTCTGTTTCAACCTACCTGCCTTATCTCTTTTCCCCTTCCTTGACTTTCCCCCTCCTGTCCTGTTCTGAGTCTTGCTGTTTTCCCGGCCTTTTTTGGTCACTCGCTCACCTGCCTTTGACCCACTTTGACCTGAGCAAGTCATTCTACCTCTTCTGAGCAGCGTTGAGCCGGCTTTTTCCTTAGATTTCATTTGGTGGACTGATCATCGGCAAAGAGTGTTTGTTTGAAGAGTTTGTTTGAGAAAAGTGTTTTAGATCCTTTTGCTCGAAGATACCACCATCTGAATCCCTTCAACCTCTTCCTTTCTATATTTTTATTCCTTTCCTTTCTTCCTTCCCCGCAAGAGCTATCTTTTTCGACTACGGCTATCTCACAAGAACATCGAGTTTTATTTGGAGAATATTGCATCTACGAGCGAACACGGGTCTACGAGAGAAGCAGCGTCTCAGTTCTGTGCATTGGACGCGTGGCATCATTGAAATTCCGGCCCTATTTACCTGGTTGTATCAATTTCATACGGTATATGTGTATATATTAATATTATTCATTTTGGCGCACCTAACGAGGGACTGGTTTGATCGATTCCATCCGGTTTAGGTGTATAGTTTCTGTTTGTATCAATATATGAATAAGTTTAAATAAAAGCTCTGAAAAGAATACATTTGAGTGTGTTTCCCTTATACCAACCATCACGATCCATTAACTATCGCTTAGAATCAAAAACCCTATCTCTCTTCAGGCTATTTTCGAGAGAAAATAGCTTGTAATAATTCCAACGACAATAAGAATCTCTCTCTAAGACATTCGACGTTGAAGCTGGGATTATTACGTTAATGTATTAAACATTTGGCGCCCTCGAACAAGGACTGATTTGAGCGATTTGTTGGTGGTTAGTGTGCTTTAGTTGGTATAATTTGAGCGTCATCACGTGATCTCCGCCATCTTGGCAAACACAGCGTCGAGTCGCTTGCTGGCTTAAGTAAACAACGTGATCAGGTGACCAGCGCCATATTGCTTTTCGAAAATTATATACATATATACAAGTATAACTTAATACAATTTGGAATTATTTTCGATCCACACTAATAAATTAATTTTATTAATTTATTTTTAATATTTTTTGTTTAAAATTTAATTTGTTCTTTAATTTAAATTTGATTTTTTGTTTAAAAGAGTCCACGTGGTTTCGAGATAGCCACAACATTAAATTATTATATATATAAATTTGTATTGTTTAATAGCTTTTAAAAATTGTTTATAATATATTTCTAGTTTTAATTCAATTAATTTAATTCAAAATTATTTTCTCATAAATTTTAAATTCTATTTATATATATAATTCTTTAACTCAACTTGCTTTCTTTTTAAATGTTTTCTTATTTTTAAATTTGTAAAATTCTTTTAATTTTTATTTAAGAAACGTAAAATGGCTTTAACAACAGAGACATTGACTGCAAGGTGGTATGTGCATCATCAGAGGATTTTACTTCAATTGCACAGAGACGGAAAGATTCATTGAAAGGATGCCACTTTCAACGATTAATGGACCAAGGCACTTCATTAGTAAAAGAATTGGTAGCTTTCCGAACCGAGATAATCTTGAATGGGTTAAAAGATGATCCGGTTTGCAATAGTTTATTGAAAGAAGCCTCTGGACATATTGATGTAGTCAATGATCTCATGTATTCAATGGAGCCATGTACAAAGGAAATCAAGCAGGAACAAAATATTGAAACTTATAGAAGTATCATTGAGTTACCTAAATTCAAATTGCCCACCTTTTCTGGAGATATTTTAAATTGGTGTTCTTTTTGGGCAGCATTTGAAAATGCAATAGATCAAAATGGATCTTTGAGCGAAATTGACAAATTGCAATATTTAAAATCTTGCTTGATTTCCGAACCATTAGATTTAATTAAAAACCTTACAATTAATAAGGAAAATTATACTGTAGCGATAACAATGTTGAAATCCAAATATTTTAAAAAGAGGACCATAATATTTTCTTTACTTGATAAAATTTTAAATTGTACGCCGATGAGGCATGATAATGCGAGTGATATTAATAATTTGTTTATTATTTTTAAGGAAAACATTATGCAATTGATCAACCTGGGTTGCAATGTAAAGGAATGGAATCCAATCATTGCACGAATTATCACGCAGAAAATGACGCCAGAGCTGAGACACAAGTGGATCCTTACCATTGGGAATGATGAGGACATTCCCGAATATGAGACGATATTGTCATTCCTGCAACTGCACACTGATGCCATGAGCGAGTCAGTACCTCGAAGTATCGATGGACCTTCGAGAAAGCGTGAGATAGTTCCTAGAATTCCCAGGCAGCATAGCCTAAGACATAATTTCAATTTATCCTCTACCCGGCCTTCAACAGTTCCCTGTCCCATGTGTCAAAAGCCCCACAAGCTTTTCACTTGCACCCAATTCCGTAACAAAGCAGTCAGAGAGAGGTACGCTTGGGTATCCTCTAACAAACTGTGCTTCAAATGCTTTAGCCCTGCTCACCATGCCTCCACCTGTTCGTTTAAAAATTGCCCTTCTTGCCAACGGTCACACAATGCCTTACTCCATTTCTATAATGACCACTTGAGCACCCCCTCTCCAAGAAAGAAAGCTGGCGAGTCAGAAAATACTAACCCAGAGGTTTCTAAATCGAATAACGCCCTTTCTTCCTTTCCATCAAATAGTAGTTTTACTTCCCTGCTTGGCAGAGTGACTTTGATAGCTAGAGATTCGAAAAACAGACCCATTACATTAAATGCCTTTATAGATTCTGGATCTGAAGTCTGTCTTATTTCCTCGAATTTAGTTTCATTTTTAGGATTAGAGTCAATCAGAAGTAATACTAAAATTAGTGGCCTTCATGATGTTTGTTTAGCTCATTCGACCAATGCCGTTTTACTAACGTTGGGTTCTCCAATCGATCATCATTACAAAATTCAAGAACATTTTAATATTATCGATAATCTTAATTTCAAAATTCCTGCTAAACCGTTGCAAAAATCACAATTTGATTATTTAGAAAATTACCCCTTGTCTGATCCCAATTTTTATATTCCGAAAAATATTAATATTTTGATTGGAGTGTCCCTTTATACTAAATTATTGCAAGGAGATATGGTGAAATCTCCTAATGGAAATTCACTTGCACAAAATACAGCACTCGGTTGGGTGGTATATGGAGATGCCTTATCTTTAGATGAGAAATGTAGAAATTTTATTTTAAAAGAGGAAAATGCTAAACAAACCACTTCCGATCAGCTTCAAATTTACAGTAATTTTCAAAAGCTTTGGGCATTAGAATCGATCCCCTCGTCTATTAAGACACCTCCATCTCGAGCCGAAACTCTTTTTAAAAAATCAGTTAAAATTCTTCCCGATGGTCACATTCAAGTAAATTTACCATTTAAAAAGGACCCTCCAAACTTAGGCAATTCTTACATCTCCGCATTGAAAACTTTTCAATCCCAAGAAATCCGTTTTAGTAAAAATTCGAAATTTTTTAATCTTTATAAAAATTATATGAAGGAACTAATTGAATCGAAATTTATCGAAAAATTACATCCTGTTTCAAATAGGCAGGTGAATGATATTTTACTTGGCGCCTATATGGAAAAAGATTTAATACAATTAACTACACAGCTCAATCAGGTTTTAAATAGCGCTCACTTTTATTTAGATAAATGGTCCTCCAACTCACAATTCGTTTTAGATCCACTTATAAAAAGGGATATTTTAACAAATAACTCAAAGTGTGTGGAAATGGAAGACAGCACTTGCATATTGGGACTTTCGTGGGACACTGACACCGACCCCTTTGGTTATAAATTTACAATCCCTACTTCCATTAAGCTAACGAAAAGATCAATTTTATCAGATCTGGCAAAAGTGTATCATCCTCTGGGATGGATTGCTCCTTACTTAATTTCATTTAAAATCATTTTCCTGAAACTTTGGCGTTTGAATCTAGATTGGGACGATGAGGTGCCCGATGCGTTTCAAAGCCTTTGGTTTCATTTCAGACAATCATCCCCCTTCATGGCAGATTTGCCATCGGATAGAGTGACTCCTTCGAGAAAATTTAGCGTCACTGGAATTGATGTCTTCGGACCCTTTTTTATACATCTCAAACTCACTAGAGGATCAAAAGCTGTGAAGGCATATGTTTGTTTATTTGTATGTTTCTCTACTAAGGCCATACATTCTGTGTTATGTGTCGATCTTACCACCGAGACCTTTTTGAACTGTTTTAAAAGAGTAACTGGGAAATATATTCCCCCTTACTCACCTCATTTCGGTGGATTATGGAAGGCGGGTGTTAAATCCGCCAAGTTTCATTTAAAACGGGTTGTTAAAAATCAGATATTGACGATATCTGAAATGGAAAACATTTTGTGCCAAATTGAGGAAATATTAAATTCACTCTCCCTGACCCCTCTCACTTTCGACCCCGATAGTTTTGACTACTTGTCCCCCGGCCATTATATGATCGGTGCTCCTTTGAAACAACTCCCCTCCTTAGAATCGGGAATCCCATCCAAAGACATCAGTTTAGCAAGGCGATTCCAACTACAGAAGAATATGTTCAACATTTTTGGAACAAATGGTCCCGGGAATATCTTTCTTCTCTTCAGAGCCGATATAAATCTAATAGGTTAACTCCTATTATAAGCGAAAATCAATTAGTGATTTTAAAAGAGAATAACGCGTGACCCCTTCCCATTGGCCTAAGGCCCGAGACGTAGAAACACTGCCTGGAAAAGATAATGTCGTAAGAGTTGTCAAAGTCAAAACTGCTAAAGGGATTTACCTCAGACCCGTTAACAAACTCATAATTGTTCCCGACCTAGTTTAGATTTCATTTCCTTCAATTTAATTTGGAAAAATCCAGTCTTTTGTGGATTTTTGGGGGGGAGTGTGAACAAGCCATTTCGAAGCACATGTGCACAAAGATAATAGTGCTATTCCGAGAGGGCAGTCTTTCTGTTTCAACCTACCTGCCTTATCTCTTTTCCCCTTCCTTGACTTTCCCCCTCCTGTCCTGTTCTGAGTCTTGCTGTTTTCCCGGCCTTTTTTGGTCACTCGCTCACCTGCCTTTGACCCACTTTGACCTGAGCAAGTCATTCTACCTCTTCTGAGCAGCGTTGAGCCGGCTTTTTCCTTAGATTTCATTTGGTGGACTGATCATCGGCAAAGAGTGTTTGTTTGAAGAGTTTGTTTGAGAAAAGTGTTTTAGATCCTTTTGCTCGAAGATACCACCATCTGAATCCCTTCAACCTCTTCCTTTCTATATTTTTATTCCTTTCCTTTCTTCCTTCCCCGCAAGAGCTATCTTTTTCGACTACGGCTATCTCACAAGAACATCGAGTTTTATTTGGAGAATATTGCATCTACGAGCGAACACGGGTCTACGAGAGAAGCAGCGTCTCAGTTCTGTGCATTGGACGCGTGGCATCATTGAAATTCCGGCCCTATTTACCTGGTTGTATCAATTTCATACGGTATATGTGTATATATTAATATTATTCATTTTGGCGCACCTAACGAGGGACTGGTTTGATCGATTCCATCCGGTTTAGGTGTATAGTTTCTGTTTGTATCAATATATGAATAAGTTTAAATAAAAGCTCTGAAAAGAATACATTTGAGTGTGTTTCCCTTATACCAACCATCACTAACCATTACCTATCGCTTAGAATCAAAAACCCTATCTCTCTTCAGGCTATTTTCGAGAGAAAATAGCTTGTAATAATTCCAACGACAATAAGAATCTCTCTCTAAGACATTCGACGTTGAAGCTGGGATTATTACGTTAATGTATTAAACACTAACTATTAAGATAAAAAAATATATAGAGAAATTTTAGGGAAAATAAAAAAATCTCTTATAGCAGGGGTCGGCAACCTGCGGCCCGCGGGCCGCATGCGGCCCTTTTCGCCTTTTTGTGCGGCCCCCCAAAGCATTAATATAATTTTGAAAAAATCAACAGAACGTGCCGAAATGTGGCCGGTGGCAATAATGTAGACGAACAGAAGTACAAATTTACAAAACTTGTTGAGGATCTCAGTATCCCAAACACAACCGGACGTAAATGAATTATCCAACAATATTCAAGAACAAACATCGCATTGAACCTTAATGAATGAATAAAATGAAAGATATTTTATATTCACATAATAATGTATTTTTGTAATTGAAATTGTATTTTCCTTTTTCTTGTAACAAACTGTATTATTTTTGTTTTCTAACATTCTTGTTCTTTTATTATAATATTTATTTCATTATTATATTATTTTATTATATTTATAAGTATGTAATTGGAATCGTATGTTTTTATTTAAGAATTGATAAATTTTGTCAATAAAAACTACTTTTTTCTATAATCTTTTAATAATATTTATACTTGTATATGATATAAAAGCACTATGTAAGTTATATTTGAATGTGCGGCCCGCATAAAAAAAATTATTTTGAAAATGGCCCGCCATCCGAAAAAGGTTGCCGACCCCTGTCTTATAGGATTGTAATTAAAAATAATACATTTTTTTTATGATTAATAGTAAAATTTCATCTAAGAATATCGAGAGTAGATAGTTCATAATAATACTTGAAGATTTTTACAACGATAACTATTAACTATAAATATCTAATATTATAAAAATTAGCTGGAGTGTCTCCACTCGACTATCTCGCAATTTGAATTGGATTAAATAACATAATATATTATATTTAAATTAAATTTAATTAATTATAAATTATAAATAATAAATTATAAATATTAAACCAGCGCATGTTTGGCTTTTTGTTGATGGCACCACGTTACGTGTTGGCGCGTGAGATTTGCAGTGTTAAAAAATTAATTCTGGTAATTTTAGCGAATCAATCAAGCTGAAATTCTATATATAGCAGTTTTATACAATTATTAATCATGTGAAAAATTATCAAACATATATCTTTATTTTTACGGTCACTTTAGAGGAAAAAAAATCAAAACGTTGTAGGTAATGACCCTCTTCCGGTTGACCTACATTTCTCAAAAGTTGATAGAAAACTATGAATTTTGAATAATGTCCATGTACCAAATTTCATCATTCTAGCTCAAACCGTTTTTGCGTAATCTTGCCTACATACATACACACACACACACATACACACACACACACACATACACACACACACACACACACACACACACACACACACACACACACACACATACAGACATTTTTCTCAACCTTAGTGAAAATGATTCAGGAACCTTCAAAACGTATAAAAACATCAAAATCTCAACATCGAAAATTTTCGTGATCGCAATACTATCTCTGGCGAGATAGTAAAAATGAATCTTAACAAAAACTGTCTGTGAAACTTTGCCACAGTTCACTCAAATATATTCATTTCAATACTAGCAAAGTCACCCCAGTTGATTATAACATATATATACATAATAATATGTAGAAATAATGATTAGCAAAAAAAGATTTTTATTTATTATATATTATTGTAATCAATTATATTTAAAAATATCTCTCTCTCTCTCTCTCTCTAAAAAGAGAGAGAGAAACACTATAACAGTGTAACAATATAACTAACTAATATATATATATATATATATTATATTTATTGAGAAAGAGAGAGAGAGTTTCTCTTAAATAAATTAAAATATTTTTCATATTTAAGACTCCCTCCTAAAATGAACTAGATCGTTCTGAACTAAACTCATTCTTTTAAACGACACGTTCATTCAATGGATTCAGTGGATATTGATCTATAATTCATTAGTAAATTTAAAAATAATAATAATTACAGCCCCTAGGATTCTTAGCCCATAGTCTGTCCCTGATGTCATGTTATTTTAATTAATTTATTAATTTTTGACAAAAAATATTTTTTTTTTATAAAAACATAATTTTTAACTATTTGAAATTTTTTTATTTAATATTTTAATGGTAAATTAATAAATAGCCTGTTTTTTATGTAAATAGTAAATGGACTGTGTTTTTTTTATGTAAATAGTTAAAATAATAATATATATATTGTTTCTTTTATTTTAATATAAATTGGTTATACCGCTAATACTTATTGATAAACGTAAACAAAGCTGAGAGTGCCCTCTACCGCTGCAAGCATTTATACCTAAATAACTGTCACTTCGGAGGCTGATAATTGCTAAAATTTAATCACTTGTATCTTGGAAACTAGAAGTTTTCCCAAGAATTGCCAAAGGAAAAGGTTTCTTAGAATTAATCTAAGAATCAACTGGCGAAGTTTCATCAAATTCTGCGAGGTGTAGGGGGTCCTTAATATATACCAAATATTTTTATATTAAATATCATATATTAAAAATTAAGAATAATTATTTATTTAGGATGTCCACATGGGCAGAAAATAGAGGCTTTGTATGGACTCCATATGGGCCCCTTGTGAGAATGTTCAAGACTATTTTTTTAAAAAAGTTACAATATAAATAAATATATATTGGTTAAATAATGAAAAAAATAAATAATATAGATATGAAGATAAGCTCACTATTAACAATGTCACCGGCCATTTTATACTTGGTAACTACCAAGTCTTCTGCAATGGTCTTTTCATTTTCGTCTTTGTCAGCCATGTTTTCAGACAACTTAAAACTTATTAAAATCTTAACTCGTGGTGGCTTCAAGCTGCCGCGAGGCGGGCAACTGAAATGGTCACGTGGCCAAATAGAGGGCGCACCAAAAACAGCTTCCTGTCGCTAGTAAATATTTAAAAAATAAATAATATTACTATATACTAAAAGTTAATTGAAAAATAAGATAAAAATTTGTTAAAACATATTTATGTATAATTTATATGTATTTATTTTATGAATTTTTATTTATTTATATGCATTTATAAAATATATGTATAATTTATTATTTTAATTAATATTAAAGATTTAGATTTCGTAAAAAAGGATTAACGAATAAAAACATCAAAAACTCGACATCGAAAATTTTCGTGATCGCAATACTATCTCTGGCGAGATAGTAAAAAGCTAGAAAAAAAATCCATAAACAACGCAATAAATTATTTCAAAAAGAACAATGAAATAGATTTTTATTTATTATATATTATTGTAATTGTACAGAAGACGGGCGAAAGGAGGTAGGTGTTTGAAACTTACTTTGAGGTGTTCCTTGAATTATGTTGCATATAAAGTTGTTCAGAATAATTCAAGGAACACCTCAAAGTAAGTTTCAAACACCTACCTCCTTTCGCCCGTCTTCTGTACAATTACACTAAAATAAAATAAACCGAATTTAAAAAACCGAAAAAGTCTTTTAATAACTTTAGTATGGGTAAAACTATTTCTAAAATAAAATAAACCGAATTTAAAAAACCGAAAAAGTCTTTAAATAACTTTAGTATGGATAAAACTATTTCTAAAATAAAATAAACCGAATTTAAAAAACCGAAAAAGTCTTTAAATAACTTTAGTATGAATAAAACTATTTCTAAAATAAAATAAACCAAATTTTCCTAATTAATTTTACAATCAAGAACCCTTTAATGCGTAAATAATTAATTATAGTGTTATATATTTATAAAGAAACACCAAAAGAATGCTGAATGTTAATTACAATTAACCATTTACAAATATTAAATATTATTATATCTATTTATTATATTTGAATTCCCGTACTGATAGTGTGTCTAGGTGCTGCCACCTAAAGATAAAAAAGAGAAAACAGTCAACATGTCAGCCACAGTGCATTCTTATAGGAGAATACACTGATTAATTAATTAATTTTTATTAATAAAAATTAAAAGAGATCATAAAAAAAGTTGCATATAAAGTTGTTCAGAATAATTCAAGGAACACCTCAAAGTAAGTTTCAAACACCTACCTCCTTTCGCCCGTCTTCTGTACAATTACCTTAAATTTTATCAAAAGTTTATTTCAATATTAAATATTAAAATTAAAATCATAAAATAGTAGAAATGTCATTGCAATATGGATTACTTACCAAACACGTGTACTCTCAGATTAGGTTAGACGAGGGCTTTTAATAAAAATTGTATTTATTCTTAAAAGAAAGAAAAAAAACTCAACACTAAAAAATATTCTATTTAAATTTGAAATGTAAATTTTTTGTAATTTAAGTAAAATAAATGAATAATAAATAACACAGAGATATAAATATAAAAGTTGTATCAAATAAAAACTACCAGCTCTCAGATAACGGATGATCTGTGCCTCCCAGAAATAAACAAATTTTAAAACTTTAACTCATAGAAATACCAACTTATACAAAATAATTGCCAACATATGAAAATGATAATTATATATATATTTTTTAAGTATAATAATTTTTATTACATTAATAGATATATTATTCTAATTTGATTATTCAATTTTTTAGGATTTAAAAAATCTCGAAGATTTCAATACCCACATTTTGAAATTGATATAAAAAAAATATATAATTATTATAAAATTCAATCAAAAAATATTAAATAAGACAAATAATTAATAATAACAATGTTAGCGGCACCACCAGCGCCTCTGGCAGTCAAGCGACGTACCGAGCGCTGGGTGGGGAAATGGACTGTCTCCTTTTTATATCTTTCCCGGCAAGCGGAACCACGCTGGGCGACGAGTCCTTCTTGCGTGCTGAACCTCCGTCTGAGACACACCTATCCGTTCCGTAACCGTTATCAACCGCTTTCCGACCCCGCTTAACCATTACCTGTTACTCTCACGAACCGACCCCGCTATTCAGATACCTGTATATTCTCCTGTTAACGACCCTGCTTGCTCCATTATTGAATCTTCTCCTGAATCCGACCTCCGCCTGTTAATTTATTACGATTTCGATACCTGATTTACTCCGACGCCCCGATATTCTGTTCTGATCATCATTCCATTTACTCAGTCTGTTTCATTCCCGATCATCCGTTCTGTTATCTGTACTCTTTATTGTATTTTCTACATTTCAATTCAATTATACTTGTTACTTTATATAAATTATATTCTGTTTATTCTTTACCCGCGCCATTCCTAGACACTTTCCTGAATCTCCCGACCCACGCGATCAAATTATATCTTTGTTAATTTAATCGCTAAAAGCTGTCAGAAGTGGGATATATCTATCCACACGTGCCCACAAAAATCCCGAATCCTAATTTTTTGTGTGTCTCGAGCGAAAAAGTTTCTATTTTTTTTGTTTTGTGTATTACTACGCCGCATTTGAAAATTATCACAATGGCGTCGCATCAAAATGGCCGCCCTGAAGACGCAACGACAGGCCACAGGGAAGCTCGAACCGATGACGTCACGCCCGTGACATCACCAAACGTCCGCTCCGATGACAACACGCCCGCGTCATCACCGAACGCCCGCCCCTACCACGTTACGTTTGACATGAGGGGAGTGCCCGCCAGTACCCCCTACCCGCACCAAGCAACCTTCCCCGCCCCTCCACTATACCCCTCACCGACTCCGCATCCTACCGAGACCCCTCACCCCCCTCCCAGCCACTACGCTGAGCTGGAGAATCTCACACACAATTTAACAGCCGTCTTTGCCTCGTTGAAAACTGCTATCGAAGCAAGAGATACATCTCGTTCGTTTGATAATACGCGATTAATTGTAGATTCACCTGTCAAGCCATTTGATGGAAGTGGCACTGAGCAGCAAGCTGAGCGATGGCTTCGTACATTACTCGTCGCAACCGAAGCCCATGGATACGACGATCAACAATTTGAGATAATAATACGATCTAAGTTACAGGGTTCAGCTTACACCTGGTGGGAGGAAGTTCAGCCGGCGCGTACGAGATTTCCGACTGCCTTCCGTAAGAGGTATTGTCCCGAGCCGAGTTTACTTGAACTCACACAGATGGCCTTGACGCGAGTTCAACGACCCGGCGAGACTGCTGCGGACTATTTATTCGATAAATTAAGGTTGTTAAAAAAATTAAAATTAACTTTTTCCGAAGCCGAAGACCAGCTGATATCTGGATTGAATTCGACGGTTCTAAGAGCCTATTTATTAGGCCATAAACATGCCGGCATTGAAGAACTACTTGACGATGTGCAACGGTATTCAAATTGTCACCCGCCTCGCCAAAGGGATATGTACGAGGAAAAATCGTCGATGAGATCGACTACCGCCTCGCGGGTCACTACACCCAATACCGAGGTAAGTGCCACACCCGGCCGTAAGCCATATTATAATGAACAATCACAGCCTATGTGTTTCAATTGTGAGGAGTTCGGACACCTTGCTCGAGTGTGTCCAAAACCGCCTCGAATACGAAAATGTCTCCAATGCGGACAGGATGGGCATACGGTTAAGCACTGTACAGTGCCCAAGGTAGCTGTAACCACCCGACAAGCCACCGGCTTGAATGAAAGCCGCGTTCAAGTGACAGTGGGCGACACCCGGCTCACGGGACTCCTGGATACCGGGAGCACTCACTGTTTAATAAAAGCATCTGCTGCTTGTTCAACTGGACTGCGCGTTACACCGGTTCGAAAGCCTTTATTCGGTTTAGGGAGTTTCTCCACACCGCAAGTTTTTACTATTGGCGAGCTCGAAGCTCAAGTTTCTATCGATCAAGTGACAGTTCATGTAAACCTTTTAGTTGTTTCAGATCAAACTATTCCTGAAGACGTTTTGGTTGGATTGACTTGGCTGGATCAAGTAACAATGATGCGACGAGAAGGGGAATTTACCTTTTGGCCCTCTGATGAACAACCACTGCTGTCTGAAACCCCGCGCACAACTGTGCCAGTACACGTCAAGGAAATCATACCTGATGGTTCAAATCACGTGCGAGTGGTGTCTGAGCCGCTTCCCAATGGAACCATTGTTACTCCCGTTGGTTCTGGAGTGGGAATTCTCGTTACTCAATCAGATTTGACATATTCACACTCTTGTCCTGTTGATGAAGCGCCTGTACCCGGTGATGTGATCACCAGGTGCCACACTATTGGCGAGATGGATACACCTCGAGGTAGGCCAATTCCATTTACTCTTGAAATCAATTCAGAAAATGTCATTACAGGACCGACAATTACCATCGATGAGCGTAGGGCCCTCATCGAGGTTATTAACCGGCATCGAGAGGCATTTGCACTCGACACATCGGAATTAGGATGCACTAACCTCATCGAGATGAAGATAGAGGAGGTGCCGTCGTCTAAACCTTTCGCCTGCAGGGCATATAAGGCGACACGTAAGGAAAGAGAAGAGATGAAAGAAATTGTTAACGACTGGCGAGAACAAGGTTTGGTGACTGATACGCATTCGCCTTATGCCTCCCCAGCCCTTATCGTTAGGAAAAGTTCTGGTGAGCCCCGATTAGTCGTCGACTATAGACGACTTAATAAACAAACTATCCGGGAACCGTTTCCCATGCCTAATATTGATGAACAGTTTGAAATTCTTCATGGAGCCCGCTATTTTTCTCAATTAGATCTGGCACAAGGTTACATGCAAGTACCACTGTCAACCGAGGCTCGACCGAAAACGGCATTCGTCACCCCCGACGACACTGGCGAATTTACAAGGATGATGTTTGGTTTAGTCAACGCTCCATTCTATTTCACAAAGTTAATGAATATTGCTTTAGGTAAGTTGAAATCTCGTTTTGTTCTAAGCTTCATGGATGATGCATTGATTCCATCCGCAAGCTGGGACGAAATGCTCACACGTTTGGACCAGGTTTTCTGCTTGTTACGCACGGCCAAACTCACGCTCAACTTGAAGAAGTGTAGATTTGGTTTTACAGAGGTAACTTTTCTAGGTTTCCGAATATCGGACCAAGGTATCCGCCCTGGGCTCCGAAAGATCGAGGCTATCGACCAATTCCCGAGGCCGACGGATCAGCACGGGGTAAGACGGTATCTAGGACTCACTGGCTTCTTCAGACGGTTTGTACCTAAATATGCAATCATTGTTAAACCTTTAACTGATTTGTTGAAGAGCGGTGCACGCTTCCAGTGGGGCGAGAAGGAGGATGCATCGTTTCTATTGATTAAAACTCTACTTCAGAGTGATCCTATTCTAGTAATGTTCAACCCGGCCGCCGAGACCGAAGTGCATACTGATGCTAGCGCCGACGGATTAGCGGGCCTGTTGCTGCAGAGAGACTCCAGCGAAGCCCGGTGGCGCCTTGTGTACGCAGTCAGTAGGAAAACGAGCGCAACGGAGCGTATATATCATTCAAGTAAGCTTGAATTACTTGCTATCGTGTGGGTTTTAGATCGCCTGCGCACTTTTCTTCAGGGCCTCCGGTTCACAGTTCGAACGGACTGTCAGGCGATCACCTTTTTACACCAGTATAAACATTCTGTTTCTCAGTTAGGGCGTTGGTTCATCCTTCTCCAGGATTTCGATTTTGAAGTCCAACACCGATCCGGGAGAATGATGAACCACATTGACGCACTCTCCCGAGGATCGAGAGGGAACTTCTCCAGAGCTGATGCGTTTTATGGTGGCGATCAGCGAAGAGAAAATGTCTTTGTTCATGCAACACGCTGATCCAGAGTTGAAGGGAGTCATTCATCAACTCCAACTCGACCCCGAAAACCCCCCCTCCGAGTGGAAACACTTTAGACTCGTTAATAACACTCTTCTCCGTGTACATGCCACACCGAAAGGTGAACGTTTTCTGTTTGTTGTTCCGAAATCGATGAGAAAAGCGTTAGTCGTCAAATATCACGATTTAGCCGGACACCCCGGCCTTGACCGATCAGTACATTCTTTCCTATGTTCCTTCTGGTTCCCTTCTTACCGACGGTATTTCCGTTTCCATATAAAATCCTGTTTCGAATGTCTTTATACCAAAAAGTTCACAGGCAAACAACCTGGACTCCTGCATCCGATTCCAGCGGGTCGTCGACCATACGAGGTGATACACATGGATCATCTCGGTCCGTTTCCGAAAACACCTCGAGGCTACGAGCACATACTAGTCGCGGTGGACAACCTCACCAAGTTTGTTCACACGTTTCCTGTCACGTCAACATGCGCCCGGCTGGTGATCCGGAGCCTCGAGCATCTGATTCTCGAGAGGGGACTCCCGGACCACCTCGTCACCGATCAGGGTACCGCTTTTACTTCAAAATCTTTCTCCGAGTTCTGCGTCCGACATGGGATCCGTCATCACCTCACCTCGCCCCGGCACCCGCGGGCGAACGGCCAGGTGGAACGGGCCAACCGCACTCTTCTTGCCGGCATCGCCCTCGCTTCGAAGGACGATGGACGACGCGACTGGGGCAAGTTATTACCTGCCATCACCCGAGATATGAATGCTCAAGTAAGCAAGACAACTGGATTCACTCCGTTCGAACTTCTGTACGGCTATCAGCCGCACTTTTCCACGGGACCATACCGCCGCCTATTGGACGACGTCGTCGAGGTGGAATGGCTTGATTTAGCTGAGTCTCGAGCCGTTGCCCGCCGCCGAAGCGACGTCCACCAACAGCTCTCTAAGAACCGTCACGACCGACACCGACGTCTCGCGCCGAGGTACGACGAGGGTGAAATAGTGGTCATCCCCGCTGTTCACGCTGCATCGGGAGAAAGCAAGAAGGGGTTACCCTCCTTCCAGGGACCATTTGTCGTGGTCGAGGCGCTACAGCACGACACCTATGTCTTAACCGATCTCCGGACACACCGTCGGACCACTGCCCACGTGGGGCAGATGAAGGTCTGGCAGCCTGCCCGTCTTCGAGACTCCAAGAACGACGGAGACAGCTTTCCTTATCTCCGTCGGCGAAGATACTCCGAGCCCGACGCCGAAACCTCTTTTTCAGATGACTCTCCGGCATCGGAGACTCGCCCCGAACCCGCACCTGATGGAGGAGAGACACCCTCTACCGACGAGAGCCACTGTCCGTGGCCACCACCCGTACGAGCGGAACGCTACAGACGGAAGCCTGCCTACCTCGCCGACTACATTGAGCCGTGTCGACGGGGACGTCGACATCGCAGGATGGCCGACTGTTAGCGGCACCACCAGCGCCTCTGGCAGTCAAGCGACGTACCGAGCGCTGGGTGGGGAAATGGACTGTCTCCTTTTTATATCTTTCCCGGCAAGCGGAACCACGCTGGGCGACGAGTCCTTCTTGCGTGCTGAACCTCCGTCTGAGACACACCTATCTGTTCCGTAACCGTTATCAACCGCTTTCCGACCCCGCTTAACCATTACCTGTTACTCTCACGAACCGACCCCGCTATTCAGATACCTGTATATTCTCCTGTTAACGACCCTGCTTGCTCCATTATTGAATCTTCTCCTGAATCCGACCTCCGCCTGTTAATTTATTACGATTTCGATACCTGATTTACTCCGACGCCCCGATATTCTGTTCTGATCATCATTCCATTTACTCAGTCTGTTTCATTCCCGATCATCCGTTCTGTTATCTGTACTCTTTATTGTATTTTCTACATTTCAATTCAATTATACTTGTTACTTTATATAAATTATATTCTGTTTATTCTTTACCCGCGCCATTCCTAGACACTTTCCTGAATCTCCCGACCCACGCGATCAAATTATATCTTTGTTAATTTAATCGCTAAAAACAAAAAATAAAACCTTGAAAATGTAATTATTTCGAATTATATATATATATATTTAGAGAATTTAAAAATGTTTAAGACTCAGAATCCAGAACATGGCGGCAATTTTTCAATTTTCATTCTTGACATTAAAATTTCTTGTTTTGATGATCCAATGATATTTAATGTCATTTATAACAATATTAATCAGGATTTGTGACATTAAGTATATCTCTTTTATTAAATTTATATTCATTGTCAAGCAGACATGAACACTCATGGACAGGTACAATGATTGAAGGTGTTGAATGAACATACCAAAGAAGCTTAATTTTTTTTTTTTATTATATATTAAGATATTAGATATTATAGGGGTATATAAGAATCTTGTGATATTCTAAATATATTTAATATATTTTAAAGAAATATTTTCAATTTATTTTCCATCCTAAAATTATTTTCAAAATAATTTTAAATAAATATGTTCAAAATTAATCCACATAACGAAAAAAAAATATTAAATGATATTTTATGTTAAGAATAGATGGAGGGATTATTTGGAAAAAATATATATTAAATTATAAATAATAAATAATAGAACAGAAACCATATCGGTGGCCTCATTAGGTGAGATATATTTACCTGTAGAATTAATTTAATATAGTGGGAAAACTATATAGTAGATTGTATTCACAAATTTCTTTATTTTTAAATTTATAAAAAAATTATTCAAAAATATTAAAGAAGAAATTTATTTTTCCAAATTTTAATACAAATAATCCTATGTAAATTTAATCTTATCTTATTATGCTAGCTAAAATTGTATCTATATATATATATTGGTTCTCAAAAACCGCTCTAACGATTTTTTTCAAATTCACACTAGATATAGTATTTATAAAGAAAAATTGTGTTTTATTGATCCCATCTCTTGAAACTTACAGCTTCATTATTAATTTCTTAATTAAAAATTATATATGGGTGACGTCAGAAATGGCATCCATTTTGAAATTTTACTCCGCCTTTTTTTAAAAAATTTTTTAAAGGATATTGTATTAATATTTTTTTTTTATTTAAAATATTTTAAAATTTATTATTTAATTTCGAAATAAAATTAAAAATATTTATTTTTAATAAAATATATATATATTTATTAATCTCTCTTAAAAAAAAACAACAAAACAAATAAATGTCTTTGAAAGATGGTAAAAATATATTTTTAATTATCAAAATATCATAGACCAGAGGTGGGGAACCTTTTTACCATTAGAGGCCACATTTAAATTAGGTAGCAATAAGAGAGGCCGCATAAGCTGATTGACCTAAGAAAGTGACTTTTGTATAGTTTTTCTATAGATTTAACAATTTATTGCATTATATAGAAAAAACAAAATATAATACTACAAAATTTTAAATATAATATACATATAAAATAATATAAAAATATTATAAAAAAATACAATAATATTTTTTTTTTTCACTAAGTTAGTGACTTATTTGGCTTTGTTTTTTGTTTGACAGTAATTGTATATTTGGATCAAGCTTCGTAACACACAGCTTTAATTGATCCTCTAAATTTGTTTTTAATTTTGATATGAGAGAAAATGTTGTCTCGCAACAGTAGGTACTTCCGAAGCAGGAAAGTAAACGGCGAGCATGTTTTTGAAGGCATGGATATTCAACAGCATTTTTCCAGATTTCTATGGGATCCTTTTTAGTGTTAAAAAGGGATTTGATGATACTATCTTCCCCTAAATCAATTAACTCCATTTGTAGTTCTGCAGGAGCCTCGGACATATCTATTAAATGTGGTTCAAATGCCTGCATGTGACTGCTCTATATGACAGATTTTGTAAATAGTATCTTGTAATTTTAATTTATTTTCAAATAAATATTTTCTATGTAAACATAGAACATTATTCGTTTCTTTTAGATATGTAAATTAGATAAACATTGTGTAATTTTCGGTAAAGTAAAAAATTATTTATTTAAATATAAAACCAATACTCTGAAAAAAGCATAATTGATTTCTGGAATTCTGAAATCTCCGATAAATAATTTTTTCACTTGCCTGAAAATTTTACATTTTTTTAATTCTTAATAATCCTTCTAAATAAAAATAGAAAAAACACAGACACATAAGCCGGCTTTTTTTCGTTTAGTTCATTCTTATTGCAACTGTTTAAAAAATTAACATTTAGTGTCCAAGTCTAAAACGGATGGTCTATGAGCCAGAGCCTCGTTTATGCGTGTTAAAGTCGGTTTCAGACTAGTATTCTGATGTCATGTTACAATATGACTATTTTTGGACAGATTTTTCGCGCAACTGTCATGGTGTTGATGTACACTAGTTGTTTGAAACGAACTCTACCATTTTGTACTAGGAGGCAAAGGGCCGCACAAGAACCTCGCGGAGGCCGCAGGTTCCCCACCTCTGTTATAGACCAATGGTGAGAGGAAATAGGCTGTCTTACTGTGTGCACGCATTTTTAGTGAGCTCCTGATCTTTTGTCGTTATCTTGGTTGTTTTTTGGTAGTTTTTTTACATTTTTGAGAATTACGTGTGTTGTGATTCAACCTGCCACCCCCCAGTTTTCAGGGAGGTTCGTCGATTTTTTCGATACCTTTTGGACGCCTTTTTTAGTCGAGTGCTTCGAGGTGACCTCCAGTGAACCCCTCCCACTATTTGCAAACTCTAAAATTACAAGAAGTGATTAACTTAATCCTTTTTTTTTTTTTTTTTTTTTGTGTTTTGATTATTTATTAAGTGTTATTGAACTATTGAAATACTAATAGTATCAATCCTTATTAACGACCCCTTGCCGAGGTCTTCCCCTCCCCCTCCTAAAGTCACTACGACAGACCCCGTAAGTGCAATATCCTTTTTCTCTCCTGGTTTTCTTCTCATCCATATTGTTATATTATATATTGTTTTTATTTTTGTTATTGTTATTGCTGTTATTGTATTTATTTTTGTGTTCTATTTTTATTTTTATTTTTGCCTCTATTATATTATTATCTGTCCTCTGGTGTTGTTGTTTATTATTATTATTGTTGTTTTGTTTATTGTTATTATTATTATTATTTTTTTTTTTTTTTTTTTTTATTTCTTTTTCTCTTTTCTTGTAAATATATTAGTTGTTCCTTGTGCTGTATGGCCAAACAATAAGCCATGTCGGATAGTGAGCAATTTGTGAGTTACAGATGCAATGTCTGTAGAAATGAAATCAAGACTTCGGCAATGCAATGTATGAAGTGTGTGAAGCTTTTCTTTCACCCTGGTTGTGTGAAGAGGCATTCCACTCCGGATAAGCTCAATAAAAACACACTCGTTGCATGTCAGGGTCCTTTTGTTAAGATAGATGTGAGGAGAGAATTGGAGATGGAGGAGAAGAGAATGCTGTGTTTGAGATTGGATAGGCGTGACTCACTCAGATCGGATGGTGGTGCTTCTCAGGACTCGATAGATGCCTCGGACCGAGCAATTGATAGCGGGGAGGGTGTCTTAGATGCCGCTGGAGGTCTCGACTCTCATATTGATAAGATATTGAGAGAAGTTAGAGAAATGAGAAATGAGATAGTGGCGAGGGAGGAGATTAAGGCTATCATAAGGGATATAGTGAGTGAAGAGGTAAAGGAGTTGAAAGATGCCATTAGTAATATCAGAAGTATGTTATTGGCAGGGGACAATGGTAGAGGTATATCTACTCCTACTCCTCCTAAGTTGGGGTACAGTGATGTTGTTAAGTCACGAGGTGATAGTGTTCTTTTGGTTAGACCGAAAGTCTGTCAAGAGAGCAAAGGTACTAGGAAGGATATAAGAGAGAAAATAAATGTGAGGGAGTTAGAGATGGGAATCACGAGATTTAAAAATGTTAGCAAGGGTGCAGTTATCTTGGGTTGTGAGACTGAAAGTGAGTCAGCCAGGCTAAAAGAGAAAATTTTGGAATCTGATTTGAAGAATAGTTATGATGTAACTGGAGTTAGCAAAAGATGGCCTAAAATTAAGGTTATTAATGTTGATGAGGAGGAATTCAACTTGGGCGATGATTGTCTTATTTCTGCACTGAAAAGTCAGAATAGGTTAAATGCCGATAGAGATAGTTTTCATATGAGAATTTTAAAGAAGATCAAAGCAAGAACCGGTAGAGAGAACTCGAGTCGCTCCTTGATCATTGAACTTGATGAGGTTACTCATGCGGAGTGTCTTAGGTCTGAGAGACTTAACTTAGGTTGGAGACGATGTAGGGTTTTTGACCATGTCAATGTTCTGAGGTGCTTCCGGTGTTGGGGCTTTTTGCATACGTCATCTAGATGTTCGAGAGGTGAAGTATGTCATAAGTGTTCTGGGTCTCATAAAAGCGAGGATTGTAAAATGGAAATCAAAAAGTGTTGCAATTGTATGTTTAGAAGGGATACGTACAAGATCGATATTGATGTGGACCATGACGCTCTGGACTTAAAATGTCCTACCTATGTAAAAATGTTAAATGAAGAAAAAAGAAGGATTGGTAACTCCTAGCAACCAAAGAGTTCAGTTGAGGAGGAGGAATCAACTGGACAAGATGGAGCTTATGTCAGAAATGTGAAGGACTTAAAAATTGTATTTTGGAATGTTCGTGGCTTTGATAATTTCCTATCATGGAATGGAATCTCCGAGTTCTCTATTATTTCTCTTTGTGAGACTTGGTGCTTGCAAGATTTGGGTGATTTGACCCAACTAAGGGATTTTCACGTCTTTTCATCGATGGCAATACGGGATAAGTCTAGAGGAAGGGGGAGTGGAGGTTTAGCCATATTTGTTAATAAATCCCTTTTCCAAGCGGAGTTGATTGAAGGGAATGAACTTTGGTTAGTTGTTAAACTAATTGATAAGTTCAATCATGAATATATTATTGGGATTGTTTATTTCAAACCCTCACTGGAGCTCGAATTTGTTTGGAGTCTTTTTGAGGACCTTTTGAGAGGTTTAGTTGAGAAGTATGATGGAAGGTTAATAATGTTGGGAGGTGACTTTAACTCTCGTATCGGTGATTTGAACAGTTCCCTGGGAGATTCTCTGCTGGATGGGTGTAGGGTTGAGGGTGATAGACAGAGTCTGG
>CAUJBJ010000060.1:0-16717 GCA_963082975.1 Labia minor
CTAAAAGAAAAAATCACTAAAAACAATTTTTTTCATTTTTGTATTAATTTTAATTGTGACTCAGCAAATTAAATCACAAGGTGAGCATGACACGCAGTTGCCTGAGACACGACCTCTCAAGGAGGTAATCGAGCCTGGACCGAAAGTAGGGAAAAATAAGTCAAAAAATACATACATAGGGCCCACACACGTGATTTTACCAAAAAAAATAGGAGTGTCAAATTTGTATGTAAAATAAAGGGAATATAATCAAATACCGTTTATTAGCATACGTTTTAATAGCTTAATGATTCCATATACAAAATACACCATTTGCACCGTATATTTCACCAGGGAATATATAACGCAATTTGTGAAATTTCCTATCATCAGAGGTTGTCTTTTTTATTTTGTTCAATGCATTTATAGAAACATCAAATCAATGCCAGAAGTTTTGAAGCTCTATAATGATATAGATTATATTTACGAACTCTTGCAGCTTTGGTTTTGGTACCACCATCAAAAGTCATTGTAGCCTACCAAGCATTAGCTGGACGACCAACAGGGTAAAACTTCGTGATCTTTTTTCTTACTTCGAGCGCACTTGGCTAGGTGAACAATTTTTGGCTGACTTTTATGACCCCGAATTCGACATTGGAACATTGGAACATCTACAATGCTCTTAGGAGGTTATAAGACATCAGAATGGGACCTGATTAAGCAAATCCATAATGAGCATAACCTTATCTCTTTGAAACATCACGTTCGTGGTAAGAAGCCTGATCCACCAAGGAAACGATTCCGCAACTCGCATGATGAGCTTCTGACCATAATGAAGGCAAACCATAAAAAATGGGACGCTATAAAAACCAGATGGAACATGTGATGACACTACCTTATTCAAATCTCTTCGGCTATTCATTCTTAAATAAGTAAAAAAAAATTAGGGATTTATTCTTTTATGGATATTTTACTTAGGGATTTTTGAAGTGAAAACTTCTTTAGCGGCGTTGAGCACTTTTGCGGGATGGGGAAAAAAATATAGATTTCGCGTGAGATTCCAAAACGACACCGACCCGACCGACCGACCGATATACGCATGCGCAATACGCCAGAATGTTAGACACTAAACTTCTGATACATTCTTTACGAAATTTTACATATTTGCCATATTAAATATTATTATTTATATTTACATTAATAATCAGTATTACTAAATTATGTATATATAAAATAAAATATTATAATATATTATTATGTGTTAAATTATATTAAATTAATTTCTAATATATTTATATAATTTAAAATTAATTTCAGAATATATATATATATATATATTAAATTATATACTATATATAATATATTATATAATATATATTTTAATAAATTAACTTTTAAATATGTGTGTGTGTGTGTGTGTGACCGTAAAATAAAGATATATGTTTGATAATTTTTCACATGATTAATAATTGTATAAAACTGCTATATATAGAATTTCAGCCTGATAGAATCGCTGAAAGTACCAGAATTAATTTTTTTACCCTGGAAATCTCACGCGCCAACACGTGACGTGGTGCCATCAACAAAGAGCCAAACACTCCACTATCCACTCGACTATCTCGCAAATTTGAATTTGATTAAATAATATTTATTAATTTAAATTAAATTAAATTAATTAAATTATAATTTAATAAATATTATTTATAACATCAAAAACATCAAAATCTCAACATCGAAAATTGAATTGCTGAAAGTACCAGAATTAATTTTTTAACACTGGAAATCTCACGCGCCAACACGTGACGTGGTGCCATCAAAAGAGAGCCAAACTTTCCCTTGTTTAATAAATATTATTTATTAATTTTAATTTATAATTGAATTAATTTAATTTAATTTAAATTAATATATGTTATTTAATCCAATTCAAATTTGCGAGATATGCTGAATATGCTTTTAAATAAAAAAAATTTTCAAGAAAGTAATTGGAATTATTAATATTAAGAATCAATAAATAAATTTATTAAATATACATTTAAACATGTAAATTAATCTATATATAAATTTAATAAATATTCAAACAATAATTGAAACAATATAAATAAAACGATTCAATATTTTACTTACATTGTGATTTATATTTTTATTTTTATTACAACTATTATTATGGGTATGTTATTTTTGGCAGTTTAAAAAAAATTAAAAATATTAATAAAATTTATCAAAATAATAATTTGAAAAGATTTCCAATTATTTTTATTTATTTATTGTAAATTTTTCAATGTAACCATGGTAACCATAAGTAGACTTTTACCAAAATATTACTATTTAAATTAATTTTGGATAAATTAATTTTGGATTTAACTACACTAAAACCTTCCCTGGGACGCCCACAACAATCCCTGAAAGTTTCATCGCAATCGGACGGGTAGTTTTTGAGTATTTGACAGACACACACAGACAGACAGACAGACAGACATATATATATATATATTCATACACATCGTATTTTTAATATTTTTGTAATAATAATCAGTTTGCTGAAAAAAATAATTATGAATTTTATATATATATATATACTTATATAAATTTCATTTTTCTCGTGAAGCTGGTGCGCATTCCGTCTGCTTTCAAATTTCTTACGCACAAGTTTTCACTTCTGTCGGCCAGTCCCACGACTGCCAATTCGACTTTTTTCTTAGGGATTTTTACATGATTTCTTTCAAAATATCCTACAACGGGCGGACCGGGCTTTCGAAATCTTAAAGTAGTTTTTTATAAATAACTCCTTTATTATTAAGTTTAGGTAAAAATGAATATAATGAAACTTTTAGTAAATTCGGTTCCCTATAAATTTAATACGATAGTATGATAATTCTCATAAAAATCGGTATTTATTGATGAAATCAATAAAATGTGCTTTGACAACTCTTTAAACTACCCTTACTTATGGTCCTATCTTGTCCAAAATCAATCCAATCCCCGCCCATCATTCCTAAAAAAAACATCTAAATATCAAATTTCAAGACAATATCTCATTTTGTCATCTCATAATCTCGGTAACGAACGGCCGGCCGGCCGGTTCAAAAATTTTTTTTTTTGCAGTTTTGGTTTCAGAACCGTCTGAAAAGTGGAAATCTCGAAAAATCTCGGAGCAACAATTTTCAAAATTTGCCGACCATCGTATAAGCCAGGGGTGGGCAAAAGGCGGCCCGCGGGCCGGATCCGGCCCTTTTGCTTATTTTATCCGGCCCGATGAAAAAGTTTGGCTCTTATTTCAATCTTTCATTCAATATGGCTGTAAAAAAAAAGGTAAATTTTTTTTTACAAATGTCCCGGTTTAGTATTTTCGAAATATGGTGCTCCGGCCCGGGAGACATTTTAAAAATTTCATTTTGGCCCGCACTTAAAACTATTTGCCCACCCCTGGTATAAGCTATCCTCATTCCATGAGGAAAGCTAAAATGATTTACTTGCTTATTTATTTACTATATATATATCAATATATAAATAAAAAAATTTTAAGCTCGAAACATGGGTATTTAAAGTCGGTTTGAAATTCGAGTCGAGAACCGGGTTTTCAAAACCCGACAAACCCTAGAAATAATTACCAAGATGATAAATTAAAATTAAGTCTGGTATCTACTAATATCACATTACAAACAAAATATGTATTTTATGTCTCCGTAATCATAGTTAAGTTTGATTATTTATTATTATTTATTATGTATTCTATAGATTCTATATTTTAATAAAATTATAGTATATTTCCAAATCTCGTGATGGCGCCCCCTTCACAGCAGGACACCAAAAAACACTAAACGTGTTTGAGAGATGCTAATAATAGATCGGCGATTGACTCTGCGATTAATAGCCGAAGATTTGGGTATTAGCAAAGACACAGAAAGGGCCATCATCCATGAAGAATTGGGCAAACGCAAGATTTGTTCACGATTTATACCGCACATGCTAACAGATGAACAAAAAGCAAGACATTTTGAGCTCAATACTTCTAGTGCATTGTTCATTGCATTCATATTAATTTAGTGTTGTGAATAGTACGCGTCATGGATTAACGACACAACATTAAGTTTTGCTTTAAATTGTGCAAAACAGCGACCAACTTTTCCAACCTTTCTAGGTTCCATTGTTACAGGGGACGAGACTTGGTGTTACCAGTACGACACCGAAACCAAAAGACAATCGATGGAATGGAATAGAATCCAAGGATTTTACCGTATGGCTTTTTGTTTGCCGCGGGGAAGAAGGTGACCGCCATTCCATCGATTGTCTTCAATTAATTATTGAATTTAAGATCACATAGATGAATAATTGTCTTTACAAAGACTCGCATTTTTTTTACATACAAACATTGAGAGATAGGGTAGGACCAGGTAGGACTAATATAAAATAATCATCGAATATATTAGGTATATGGTCTGTGATATTAGGTTTTGGAGGGTATAAAGGTCGATTCACCAACATAAATTAAGATATAAGATAGTCGGAAAAATCAACACTGAGTCGGCGCTCTTGTGTAACTGAACTGTGATTATTTTTCTTCGACGGACATGTTTTTCAAATAATATAGGCATAATATTTAATTTATTTATTATATAATATATTTGCCTAAAGACACAAAAATGTGAAGATTAATCATATTTAGGTCCAATTCAATAATATATGTAGTTGTAGCTAGCTTTTAATCCTTTTGTTATTTAAAAAATATAGGCATATAAATATAATTTCAAAAAAATCACTTACTCTATTTGGATTATAATTATTTTTCTTACACCCAATATTTGATTCTTTTAATTACAAAACTAAACTTTCTTCTCGTAAATCCTGAATTTTTATTAATATCAATCAAACGTATATCTTAATAAATTTGTTTAATTAAATAATTAATAAATATTTTCCTATTAATCAATTAAATAGTTTTAATCAGAGAATTTTGATGATATAGTGGATTATCTAAAGAGAAGCAAGTGGTTTGTACCGACCCGCACAAATGGGATGATATTATTTTTATAAATTTAATTGTAAAATAGAACTTGTTTCAATTATCTTAAATTATGAATTTCTAAATGATATCGAATATTTTACCTCGTCGTCGAGTCAATGTAGGGTAGAAAATATTTCTATTTGATGTTATTTGAAGGATATGGTATATATTTTTTATAAGATAAAAAAGTTATATTTATCTTATTTTAAATTTTATTATTACAATTTTTACATATAAGAAATTAAAAACAAAAATGTTTATATGGGAACTTTATTTTAAACATCTATAATTAATTTATATTATATAAAAACATCGAAAATTATAAAATATTAAAAAATATTTTAAAAAAGATGATAATTTTTTTTTAAAAATTTCTAATATCTTAGGATTAATGATAAATAATTTCGTTTAATTATTTTGTTTGGATAAATTTCAGTGCAACATTAACTTAAATTTTATTCATTTAAAATCTAAATCAGAGTTATTTAAAAGCGGTAAATTTGCAACTTCGAAAAATATTCTGTAAATAATGAAATAAAATTAATAATTTATAATAGTGAGTTAATTTAAATTATAAATGAATTGGTACTTACTTATGAGAATATTTTTTCCTTATAGCCGCAAGACTTTCTTTTTGCGGTTTATGCAACATATTATTGAGAGAAAATACATATTCTTTCATATCTTGCTTTGTATAAGCTAAAAAATACATATTTAGGAATTGATTATTATATAAATGATATTAAATATTAAGTTGTTCTCAGTTCTAGTCTTCTTATTTAATAATGTATTAAATTAAGTCATAAATTAAATTTTAATTGATAATTTGCCTTAATTAAATACTTATTATTCTTATTTATAAACCACCGAAGAGTTATTATTAAATAAATAAATATATTATTATTAAAATCCTTCTAAAACCATCGAAAAGTAACATTTCGCGGAATTTCACAACATACCATGAATTTCCTAGAATATTAGAGTTCAGAGATCTCATAATCCCAAACCAATTAGATCAATCCTACTCCAGATTATCCCCATTCATATTTTACAATACTTTAGATAAATATCGAAAAATCATTTATTATTTATAAAATGAAAATATTTACATGTATAATATTCAAGAGTTGGTGTCCAGTCACTGATGTTTTTCATTTTCATCGCTAAATAGAGAGAGGCTGCTGCCAATTTTGAATCTGACCAAGAGGTTAATGAATAATCCATTAAAGAACATTCAAGAATATATCGAGCAAGGATTAATGTAGGCATGGACATTTTTGAAGTCTGAAAATTGAGATAGTATTTTAAAAAATGTGCTCTATGAATATAAATAAGTAAAGATATTCAAAAAACTAACTCGTGCATATCTTCGTAGAAATCGATAGGACAATGGAATGCCCAAATCAAAATCGATGGCTTTTAATATATTTATTTCCATTTTAATCAAAGATGAATGTGTATAAGCACCGTCACAAATATATAAAAAATCTTCAACCAAAGGAGGAATTCTTTCCTAAAAAAAAATGATAATTATAAATAAATAAAAAAAGAAAAAAAACAAGCCATAATTATTATTTAATCAATTGATTCTTTACATCGTATTTGCAGGAGATGAAAAGAGAAGCAGCGCCAATTAACTGCAATGACTCTTCGGCAACCAAAACTTTGTTTAAATATAAATCAACAAGTTTTACTGCTAAATATAAGGTTTCATGATTCAATTTAAAATTTTCTTGAACTTCAACCATCCAATCAATAAGTAAAGCTCTCATCCATGGAGTGATATCCGGTTGTTTACCCATGTAATCAATTATAGGAAACTTTTCCTAAAATTGAGATTTTAAAAAAAGTATTTAGTGAAAAACTAAATTAAATGGAATTGTGTTAAATCTGAATATTACTTCTCTAGATTTCAAATAATTAAAGATCTCCATGGCATAGTTTGAAACAGCATTTGGATCGTCCTCTGAGTCAAATAGTTCAACTCCTTCAGGAATTTCTTGTTTTTCTTCATTAGTTTCAATTTTACTAAATTCATTACTTTAAAATAAATTCATAAATAAATAAAAATTAATTTTTTTATTAATAAACAGAAATTGAAGAATATGAAGTTGAAAATACCAAAACTATTATTTAAGTTTTTGTAATTTAAATTAAAATATTTGATAAATAAATTAATGATAAAAGTGATAATTTAGATGTATTTATTCTATTTTTTCTATTAGGCTTAAATAAACATTAAGTTAAAGAATTTTACTCTTTTTAAAAAGAATTGAAATAAAGTACCTAAAGAAAATAATTTTAAATATATATTTTTATTTTCAGATTAATCAAGAATCACTATTTAAAGATTCACTTACATTTCTTCAATAGTCGATTCATAAAGTGATGGTTCCGACGATTGTTCTTGTTTAGTTGCCTCATTGTTTGAACTACTTGAATTAGATTTTGAAGTAGAGGCAATGGTAGAACATTGTATTTTAAAAGAAGATCTTGTCTTTTTTTCAACGGTAACATTTTTTGTTTTTTTCTCTATAAGATCCTTTTTAACAACCTTATTTTCCTGATTTTGAAATGATGACACCTTTTTTAATACTGCTTTAGCAATAGTTGAACGTGGTCTTGGTATAGCAGGAATGGGTGGTAAACGACTTGAAATTCCTTTATTAGATGTTTCGAAAATGGCTTTTGCTTTTAATACTGATTTAGTTTTTTGGGGAATATTAATATTTACATTTCTTAATCCCTTTTTGGGTTCTATTGGTTTTTTGGCATCCACGTTATGGGTAGGAAAATTTTCTTGATTTTTCTGAAATGAAAAAAATAAATTTCGAAATTTAAAGGTTCGCTTTATATTTTAGTTTGTTGTATTTAATTTCAAAAGAAACAAAATCCATTAGATTAAAGTTTCGATGTTGTAAAGATAGAAGAAAAAAATTTTATTTAAGGAAATATAAGAATAGGAATAGCAAATAGATTTTTTAATTGTTTTTTTAAATATTGATATATTAATTAATAAAATTTTTTCTTTATGATTTCTGCTAGAGTGATGTAAATTTAAACAAATAACCAAACAAACAAACAAATTCTGATAGAAATTTATAAATTTTGAAAAACGAATTATAAATCCAATTCACTTGCAAAAAAAATATATATATTTATTTTTTTTATTTATTTATTTTAATGATTCCGTTTTTCGACTTTGACCATTGGTCTTCAGGCTATACATAATTCCAAAAATATATATATATATTGTAATATATAATCCTAAAAAATACATTTTTTATGTATATAAGGGTGCGAAAGCGAGAACTTTCATTTTTGAACACGTGCTAAATTAAAGAAAAGGACGTTTGGTCATGGGACATGTTGTCTGCACATGTACAGGGACCCATCCATGTGTTCAAAGTGGGGGAAAGGTTTCATTATTGGTGAAAATGATATTTGAGTTAGTCTTGATCAAGGTTTGAGAAAAGTGAGACATTTTTCCTGGCTGGAAGGGCATCTCATACACAACCCCTTTTTTGAGAAATGTTGCTGCACAATCGATGTCCCAGTTAAATCCGCCGGACGACACTCAAGACTCAAGTCTCCAATGAATTCTCAATTCCTTAACTACACAATATACTAACTGTGGTCGACCATTGGTAATTAATCATTAATTATAATTGCAATTGCTAAAATATAAATTAAAGTTCTTTTAATTTATATTTATATCTTTTTTTACGGTACCTTTCAATATATTTTAATTTCATATTAATTTCATTATTATCTATTCTTGTAATATTAATTCTCCTAGTTTATTAAATAAATAATTTTAGTTATAATTTTATATATAGCATTTTTAATTGAACCTATTCAATCTTATCATTTCCGATATCAACCTTCGTGGATTCAATAACCCTTTTAATTATGCAAAATTCATCCAGAGTGCTACCAATTAATTAAACTAATTTTTTATAACCCATTTTTTCTTATAAAATACCAACCCCCTTATATTTTATATACGACAATATATATATATATAAATAAACAAGTGAAAAATTATGTGATTTAATTTAAATCTACTTACGAGATTAGTCAATTCGCCAAATGCTGCTCTTTTGATTGTACGTCGTTTTTCTGGGGATTCGATAGTTTTCCTTTTATTAGAAATAAGATCTTTGGTTCCAATAGATTTACTACGAGTCATAATTTCATTTGTTGGAGGATTAGAATTTATGGCTTTTAAAGGAGCCATGATATAAACTAGATAAAAACAATAATTAATAGACTTATTAATTATATACAAACTTAATATCAAATTATAATTTACTTATTTATTCATATTTAAGAGGGTAATTGTTGAATTTAACCCCGTGAGGTAAGGGAGGTTAATTACTTTACCAAACTTGTTTCATTAAATATTCATAATCATCCTTTCTTAGAAATTTGCATGGGCATCTTATATTTTTCTATATATTTTTAGATAAATTAGCTGGAGTGTCTCCACTCGACTATCTCGCAATTTGAATTGGATTAAATAACATAATATATTATATTTAAATTAAATTTAATTAATTATAAATTATAAATAATAAATAATAAATATTAAACCAGCGCATGTTTGGCTTTTTGTTGATGGCACCACGTCACGTGTTGGCGCGTGAGATTTGCAGTGTTAAAAAATTAATTCTGGTAATTTCAGCGAATCAATCAAGCTGAAATTCTATATATAGCAGTTTTATACAATTATTAATCATGTGAAAAATTATCAAACATATATCTTTATTTTTACGGTCACTTTAGAGGAAAAAAAATCAAAACGTTGTAGGTAATGACCCTCTTCCGGTTGAGCTACATTTCTCAAAAGTTGATAGAAAACTATGAATTTTGAATAATGTCCATGTACTAAATTTCATCATTCTAGCTCAAACCGTTTTTGCGTAATCTTGCCTACATACATACACACACACACACACACACTGTTAGAGCTGATCGAATTTCGCAAAGGAAGATCCAACCAGCGATTAACACAACTTATTCAAAAAATTGATCGTGTTTATAAAAAAAAATGCTTTTATACAATCGGAACTTCACACCACTCTCACCGAAGGGTGCAGTTCGTTTGATTAGCAGTTTCGTGAAAGCAAAAGGATAATTGAAAGAAAACAAATTAGCTTATTTTATTAACAAGATTTATTATAAATATAATACTAATATAATTTAATACTTTAATAAAAAGAATAATTTGTCCAAAAAAGATATGCTTCCTTTAACAAAGTGGCAAGCAAACAAAGATACCATATGGTAACCTTAATTACACAATTTGCAAAATAATAACGTAAGAGTTATTAAACAAAATACATACTTTTATAAAAGCTAAAAGGTAAATAAATAGATTATTCAAATACAAACTGTAGTTCCTAAAAGAACTGATTAATAAAAGATTAAATGGACAAATTTATAAAATAATTGTCTCTCAATACTTGTTTGCAAGCTCAAGGGCTGCAAAACACACAAAATATAAAATCTGTTTAGCATAAACGCTAAACCAAAAAGGATGTTTGTTGCAAGATGGCAACGAGAGACGCGAGTTGGATAAGAGACAGATGTGGAGAGATGCTTACCTTCTGACCATCAAATCCAAACTGAACTAACATGTCAGCTCCAGCCACCTGAACAAGCGTCGGTGTCGCAGCCAACTGTTGAAAACTAAAGGCTCTAAAGAAACCTCTCAAATTTGAATTTATCCACTTATTAACACTTTTTCTTTTTTATTCTAATTCTCAAAGATTACGCTTATTGGCGTAAACATACTCCCCCTTTTCTTTGAAAACTCGCAGTAGTGAGATTTCAAAGAGCACAAATATGAATATAACTGGGGATTTACTTAGTTGCTAAATAATGTATAATAATAAATTTTTATGATTGCTCTGGAGCACTATTATTGTCTATTGGTAGGGGCGCAATTTTGGAAACAGGTCGTTTAACGACACCATGAACCGTTTTTAAAGTCACTACGCGTACAACACTGTCCTTACCAGGATGCACTTCTATTACTTTTCCTAGTGTCCATTTGTTTGGAAAAAGTTTCTTGTCACAGATCACCACTATATCGTTCACTTTCACTTCACAATGTTTATGTTTATTTTTATAACGATTCTGTAACAAATGTAAATAATCTGATGACCACAAGTTCCAAAATTGCGTCATGACACTTTGTAAATTCTTATATCTAACATTAAGATTAGATTGTTGTTCTATAGTTTTATTATAAGAGAAAGGCAAATGTACCAGAGCTTCTCCTATAAGGAAATGAGCAGGACTTATATAATCCAGCGAATCTGGACTTGAGTCCACCAACGTCAAGGGCCTGGAGTTCAATACAGCCTCCACTTGGCAGAGGATAGTATTAAATTCCTCGATAGTCAAAAAATGTGAGCCAATGACTCTTTTTAAATGGAATCTCACAGATTTCACACATGACTCCCACAGACCACCAAAATTGGGTGCGTAAGTTGGAATAAATTTCCATTGAATACCATTCTTGTTTAAAAATAAATTTAAATCATTTCTAAAACTATTCCATAAATATTGATATTCATCGGGCACTTTATCATCCCAACCTAATTTAAGTTTCCAGATCTGTTGGAAAATTATTTTAAATACAATTGTACATGGAGAAAGCCAACCTAGAGGGTCGTATATTTTTGCTAAGTCTGATAAAATAGAAAGCTTAGTCAAATTTATATTTGTAAACTCTTTTACATGAAAGTAAAAAACATCAAGCGTTGGATTCCATTGGATGCCTAACACAATAGTATCGCTACCCAATGAGACAACTTTAGATTCATTATTAGTGATGTTAGCTTCTTTTAGAAGACTAATAAATTCAGGTGAGTTGGATGACCATTTATCCAGTTTGAAGCTAGCTAAACTAAGCATTTCATTCAACTCCCCTACTAAGGAAAGCAGATCAACTAAATTATTCCCTCCAATTAGGAAATCGTCAAGATAAGTATTATTTTTGATTAATCCTATCATATTGGGAAATCTTTTCGAGTAATGCTCTGCTAACCAATATAAAGATTTGATAGCAATGTAAGAAGATGAAGCCAGCCCAAACGGTAATGAAGTAAATCTGTATATCACATCCTGATTTAAATCAAAATCTCGCCAAATAATTCTAAGATAGTCCCTGTGACTATCCACTATTTTGATTTGCAAGTACATTTTAACTATGTCGGTACAAACAACATATTTGTAATTTCTAAATCGATTCAGGACATGACGTATGTCATTTTGTAATGGGTCACCTACTTCTAAAATGTCGTTCAAAGAAATCTTATTTGAAGATTTCGCTGAACCATTCATGACTATTCTGACCGGCGAATTGTCAGTTTTATATACTCCGAAGTGGGGTAAATAGAATTGATTCGAATTTTGACTTGCATCATGCACCGACAAAAGACCAATTCTTTCTATGAATTTAGACGAAATCAAGTTATTAAAATACTCTACATATTCGTATTTTAATTCATCATTTTTCTCTAATTTCGATAATTGAATTCTAAGCATTTTCAATGCTGTGTTAAACGAATCACCTAAACACAATTCAGTGTTTTTAAAAGGTAAGGCTACTTCCAATGTATTATTAGGTAACTGTCTAATTGAATTGTTAAATTGATTTTCCGCGTTTGAAACAGGAGATTCATCTAACTCCGGAATAGTTTCTAAAGACCATAACTTTTGTAGATCTGTTTCTATGTCCTTCGAATTTGCCCTTTTTAATTTTTTATTATTAATGTTAATATTGTGGCAAGAGACTGCCAAAGGAATTGCCTGACCCATCAAAATATAACCTAACTCAGAGTCTTGTGCAAAAATAGTATGATCTTTGTTCTTTATAATATTAGGTTTAACCAACCTGGCAAATAATTTTACTCCTATCAATATTTCTATCTCGCTAGGAGAGTGAAAGGTTGAGTCGGATAATTCATATTCTTTGATAAAGTCGAACTGATGTCGTTTTAAAGGAGCACTGGGTAACTTAAAATTTAAATTGTCTACAACATAGAAAATTGCATTTAACGAGAAATTAGAATTCTTTGTAGACCCCAGATTAACATTTACATAATAATTGCATGATCCCAAGGATTGGTTATTTAAACCGGTTAAGGAGATTTTTGATTCTCTTTTATTTAAATTTAATTTTTTAGCTAATTTTGATGAGATTAAATTAATTTCCGAACCCATGTCAATGAAAGATTTAATTTCATGTGTGATACCTGCTAAATCCTTAACGATAATTTTTGCTCTACCAAGAAGAGACGTGACATTTTCCTCCTTACAAAAATTAACATGTCTGGATGCCCTCGAATCGGTTGACGAGTCTCGCGATCGTGGACGGTCCTGATTATTTCCTTTCACCGAGAGTGGAGAAGAGGCTCTGGAGTTGCTTTTATTTGCGTTCCTGGGAAAATGAAGTAGTTTATTATGTGGATAATTGCATATAGAACATTTAGACCATTTACAATCTTTAAATAAATGTTTCTTAGAAAAACATAAGGTGCAAAGTTTATTACCTTTTACATATTTAACTCTGTCATTCACAGATAATTTTATGAACTGACTACAATTCTGCAAGTAATGTACTTGATTACATAAAATACAATTTTTATAATCACCTTTTGTTACATTATAAACCTTGTTACATGTTTTATTATTATTTTTATTAAATGACTTTTCAAATACATTTTTACTGCCCTTATAATTCGTTTCTTGAAAAGAATCAGCGATTCTATTAATAAAAATTATTACATCATCTAAATCTGGTATCTGATCCTTATTTAATGAAAAAAGCCAACATTTGTGACTTTCAGAATCCAACTTTGAAGATAACAGCCTTACCAAAATTGGATTCCATCCTTTAGTATCTATTTTAAGATTCACTAATTGCATAAGAGATTCTTTAAATTGTGCAATCAACCTGTTATATTCATCTTCTGAAGGATGAACAATACTTTTAATGTTTAATAGATTATCAATCAAATTGAACACTAATTTTCTATAATTATAATATTTGGATTCTAATAAATCAAATGCAATCTTAAAATTCTCATCAGAATTTTGAAGATGCCTTATTAGATCCAAGGCTGAACCCGTTAAATAGGATTTTAAATATTGTAATTTTTGGGAATCAGATAAGTTATTGTTAGCACTAACGGCTGCATTAAATTGATCTTTGAACGAAACGAATTCATTAATATTTCCTCCAAATGAGGGTAAATTTAACTTAGGTAAACTAATTGCTACATTATTACCAGTATTGTTTCCACTTGTAGAATCTACAATAGTACCTGAAGGTGCAGACATTATAATATTTGAGAAGCATACAATCTCATCATTAATACTTTTAATGATGGCTTTTGCGTCTTTTTGGTATTTACTTCTTACTATATCAAGAAGAAAATCTTCCAATTTTGTAATTATATCCTTAATTTCTGCAATATAACTGTTTGTATTAACATTATTTTGAACCTGATTAATGGATTTCTTTTTATTGGTTACTTGCATATTTAAAAAGGTCCAATACTCAGTAATTTCCTGCAAGGAATTCATTTTAAACAATTTGATATATAAGGCGTTTTAATTCAATTAATCTGCCTTCACGAACTGTCCTCGAAAACGGTCGCCAGAAAAATAGTATGTTAGAGCTGATCGAATTTCGCAAAGGAAGATCCAACCAGCGATTAACACAACTTATTCAAAAAATTGATCGTGTTTATAAAAAAAAATGCTTTTATACAATCGGAACTTCACACCACTCTCACCGAAGGGTGCAGTTCGTTTGATTAGCAGTTTCGTGAAAGCAAAAGGATAATTGAAAGAAAACAAATTAGCTTATTTTATTAACAAGATTTATTATAAATATAATACTAATATAATTTAATACTTTAATAAAAAGAATAATTTGTCCAAAAAAGATATGCTTCCTTTAACAAAGTGGCAAGCAAACAAAGATACCATATGGTAACCTTAATTACACAATTTGCAAAATAATAACGTAAGAGTTATTAAACAAAATACATACTTTTATAAAAGCTAAAAGGTAAATAAATAGATTATTCAAATACAAACTGTAGTTCCTAAAAGAACTGATTAATAAAAGATTAAATGGACAAATTTATAAAATAATTGTCTCTCAATACTTGTTTGCAAGCTCAAGGGCTGCAAAACACACAAAATATAAAATCTGTTTAGCATAAACGCTAAACCAAAAAGGATGTTTGTTGCAAGATGGCAACGAGAGACGCGAGTTGGATAAGAGACAGATGTGGAGAGATGCTTACCTTCTGACCATCAAATCCAAACTGAACTAACATGTCAGCTCCAGCCACCTGAACAAGCGTCGGTGTCGCAGCCAACTGTTGAAAACTAAAGGCTCTAAAGAAACCTCTCAAATTTGAATTTATCCACTTATTAACACTTTTTCTTTTTTATTCTAATTCTCAAAGATTACGCTTATTGGCGTAAACACACACATACACACACACACACAGACATTTTTCTCAACCTTAGTGAAAATGATTCAGGAACCTTCAAAACGTATAAAAACATCAAAATCTCAACATCGAAAATTTTCGTGATCGCAATACTATCTCTGGCGAGATAGTAAAAAGATTGAAATTTTAACATGTATTCCATTTAACCTTTTTTGACAGCTATATTGCCATTATAGATTGGTTCAACCATTTGGCCTCTAGAGGGCAGCACCTATAATGGCAATATAGCTGTCAAAAAAGGTTAAATGGAATACATGTTAAAATTTCAATCTTTTTTATCTAAAAATATATAGAAAAATATAAGATGCCCATGCAAATTTCTAAGAAAGGATGATTATGAATATTTAATGAAACAAGTTTGGTAAAGTAATTAACCTCCCTTACCTCACGGGCTTAAATTCAACAATTACCAAATAAATAAGAGTCAAATTATGATAAATGTTATAAAAGTTATAAATTAAAATGTAAAATGAAATTAATATTTTATTTTTTTTATTTAAACCCTTAAATTTAAAACAAAATTTAAATTTAAATACATTTTATATTTTCAATTAATATTAATATACTTCTTATCTCAATATAAATAAATAAAAATAATACTCACACAATAAATTAAAAATAATTATTTCTTTTAATTATAATTTTTAATCCAACCCTCTTGAATTATAATACATTAATAGAAAGATATATTTTGAATGAAGTTTTAGTAATATGATGGCTTGTTCAAATCAGTTCAAATTTATGAAATGACCGTTACAAAAAACGAATAGATAACTTTTCTGAGATAAACAAAAATTGACATAAATGTCGTCCATGATATCAGCAACGATATTCGTCTCACCGACTATCCCTATGTGTGTGTGTTAGTGTTAGTACTCTTTGCATCCACAAGAGGTGCGAATTTAAAAAAATTATGTGTGCCATTATTTAAATTCAAATTATATTTGTTTTTAAAATAAATATAATAATTTTATTTGTTCTTTTATTTCATAGATCTGAATTTGTATAGAATAATTATTAATTAAAATTATTAATTAATTAATTGATAATTCTATAGAAACTGTTAAGTTATATTTAATAGTGATATCTTTAAAAATTGAAAGATCTATCTTTGTGGGTCCACGGAACTCGAAATTGTTTGGCCGCAGTAACATCATTTCTACAAGTGTCCCTATTCTGAGCTGCACAC
>CAUJBJ010000061.1:0-76857 GCA_963082975.1 Labia minor
AGAAATGTAATCAGTAAAATATTAATAGAGATATATGATTAAAGTAATATTTAATTTTTTAATCTAAATATGTGAAAAAGGAAAAAAGAGAAAATGGTGTTATACCTTAATAATGCAAAGTGAGAGCAAGGTTAAGTTTTGGATTTTCCTTTTTACATAAATTAATTACAATACAGGGATTTATCAAAAGAAATCCAATACCTTTTGCTGATTCGGTCCGATCAGTCAAGACAAATAACGAAAAGAGAAATTATGTTTTATATGTTTAGAGAAATGCTTTAAATAAAGCGAGATTACAAAGATATGGACCGATTCGAAAGTTACTTGTTTGCTTGACGAGATCGTAGCGAAGAGAGAAGGAAGTGAAACGGTTGTCGCTTGAACTGGCCGTTCTAAGAGGAGAAAAAGAGAGAGAGAATTCTAATCGCATACATTTGTTATAGCGAATGAATCGCTGTGTGGCAAAAAATGAACCATTATAGGAAATCTTTTTAACTTGACCTCTTTAAAATAAAAAATACAAAGGTCTGAAAACAGGCCTTAACAGGCATATAAATATCAGAGGAATCTTCTTGTAAAGATTTTAAAGATTCGTTATTTTTTAGCATCATGACTCTTTCGTTTGCAGGACTAGTGTTGATATAAACTGTTTGGCGGCTACTTTTGGATACCGGCATCGATAACGTATGATAGGCAGCTTCTTGAGCAGACATTAAATTGCTATTTAAAAATACATTTGAAATGGCGCGAAATTTGTCTTTGATTCTTTTATTTCCCCTCGAAGCATCTGCCGCTTCATCCCGCAGTAGTTTTGATAGCCCACTTTCAACTTTACTAACATATTTTAAAACGTATGATGCCACTCCATACTCTTCTAAAAAAAACTGAACATCAATGTTAGCTTCAAATAAATACAACATATCTTTGTTATAAGCATTGACATTTACTTCTAATGATGTTCTTTTCAAAAATACTTGAGGCCTCTTTAGCGAACTTCTTATAGCTAAAATATATTGTTCCTCGGTGATATTTATTTTCTTTAGGATATCTTCAAAATGTAGTAATTGAAATTTTTTTGAAAAAGAGTATGTCAATTGTCGGATAGATTCTAAATTTTTCTTATGATTTTCTTTTTCGCTTTCTTCCAATGGTTCTAAAATCATGGTCCTTGGCAAAGCTGGTATCGGAAAATTAAAACGACATTTCTTGTTATTCCTTTTTCCTTTGTAGCAGGTATGACTGTGAATATGTATCTGTAGATTTATATAAGGATTATCTTCAACATATTCGCATGTTATAAATCTATCTACAAATTGTAAACGATTCCCTTAATGAATTAGCATTCTTGCTATCATAAATGGGACTATTTTTCAGCCATAAAAATATGTGTTCATGAGGTGATCCTCTCATTTGAAATTCCACTCTTTCGTAACTATCTTCTACGGAAAATTCTTCAAAAATACCGTTTTCTTGCTTCAGAAAAGCCATAAACTTTTGTGTCTTGTAGCTGAAGTACCTTGCGCATGTAACGGGATCATTTCTAATCAATAAAGTTTTTTCAAAATTATTTAAATTGTATGTTTCTTCTAAAGTAAGACTTCTTCCTGATAATTTTGACAAGCACTGTAGTAATTCAGGCCATTTAGTTTCTCCAGCGGATAGTGTTATAAAGAGTGTTGGTTTGCCTAATTGACGAACCGTAGCCATTAATTCTCGTTTTCTTGATTCCCAATAGGGAGGAGATGATCGAATTGCATTCAAAATTTTATAGCCAGCATCAAATTTGATCAAAGATCCTACAAAGTTTTGGTCTAATAATTTTCCTGCTCGTACTTTCTCATTTTTTTTGATCTTACGCAAACAAATATTGATATTTGCTAAACAAGATAATTCTAATTTCTTCTTGGCCATAAATAATAACCTATTGGGAGTACACGACCTTCTGTTATGATGTCGAGTTTCATATTTAACACGTTCTGAATAAGACATATTTGGCGGAAGTATAAATTTGTGACCGCAGAAAATTTTTGGAAAACATAATTCGTCTATGTCTTCAACTGCATGCCATGGCACAGGTAATTTTCCTTGACCTGGGGCTATAATTTTTATATTGTTTACGCAGTCTCTATTTCTGTCCATCAACAAAACTTCTTCATCCACATCTTCTTGTTCTTCTTCCTTTAAAAATATTTCTTCCATTTCAACAAAATCTTCAGGCAATGGTGGGTTTATGTCCTTGTTATCAACAACAAAGTCTACTGCAGCTTCTGTATTTGTATATTCGTATTTATGAATGTATTCTTTATCTACGGATATATTATGCTTAGTATATAAAGGAGTTGTAACTAAATATTTTAAGGCGTTACAAACTGCAGCTGGTCGAATTGTTTCAAAGATATAATCTGTCTTATGGAGCATGTGACGCTTGAATTTAATTTGAATTGTCGCAATATCATTAAACTTTCTTGGTAAGATTTTAAGGATATCATCATTTTCTTTAGGTATATTGACTACGCTTCCTTTAACTCCTAGTTGTGGATTTACTGCATATACCTTTAATGCTCTTAGCTGCATAAAATATATAAAAGGGGAAACCATTCGCTCCTCCAACGGGCACAGTTGTTTTAAACAAGTAGGATTTTCAACATATTTTAATCTATCAAACGATGACATTTCGGAACATTCCCTCATAAAGCATATAAATGACAGTTTTTACAAATATATGGTGAATCATAATTCGTTATTTTCTTTAAATAATCGTTGCTGAAATTTGTCTTCAGTTTATTAGAATCAAACATAACCACTGAATGTTTGAAAAAAAGTCCTTCACAGCAACAACAAATTTTATCAGGAATTTCACTTCTTTCTTTTATAAAATTAAGTTTTAACTGAGCCAAGCGCAGATTTTGATTTCTTAAATTATTAATGTAGTTTTCTCTGTGCTTAAAATGATCTATTTGCCTAATAACAAATTTAGCTTTTTTATTTTTAAAGGTGCAAAAATTTTCCCGAGATCTAAGTTCGTGCATATATTCAACATTTCTTGCATTTTCCTTCTTCTTGTATGCTGGCTGGTTTCTTAATTTATGCAGAAATTCAACATTTCTTGCTTTTTCCTTCTCCTTATATGCTGGCTGGCTTCTTAATTTCTGCATTAATTCAACATTTCTTTCTTTTTCCTTCTCTTTGTAAGCTGGCTGGCTTCTTAATTTCTGCATTAATTCAACATTTCTTTCTTTTTCCTTCTCCTTATATGGTGGCTGGCTTTTTAATTTCTGCATTAATTCAACATTTCTTTATTTTTCCTTCTTCTTATAAGCTGGCTGGCTTCTTAATCTCTGCATTAATTCAACATTTCTTTCTTTTTCCTTCTCCTTATATGCTGGTTGGCTTCTTAATTTTTGCATTAATTCAACATTTCTTTCTTTTTCATTTTCTTTGAATTTGTCATCATTTCTTAGGGCACGTATTCTTTCTTTATTAATAATATTCTCAGCGGCCTTATAGTTAGGGTCGCTTCGTATTTTTTTGCCAAATATTTTTTTTTTCTACGTTGATCCTGTGATTGCAATTTTTTTCTCATTTTGCAGTTTAGTTGATTTTAATTGAATCAAAAGTTTTATTTTATCAACAGGAAAACATATAAAATAAATATAAAGAATTTACAACAATACTGTTTTTGTTTATATTTACATGAATTGATTAAATTATATATTTATATAATATGCTTAAAGAGTAAAAATAATTAATTAATTTCCACGGCGATTCTGATACTCTTCACCGCCACATACTCCCTCCCCAGTGGCAACGTCGAGGAATTTCTTTGGAAAATGCACGGTTCTTCCGGAGCGTTTTGTGGTGTATTGTGGCGTTGGAGTTGTATTGTGATTCAGTGTAATTGTAGCTGGACTCTGGGATGATGTAGGTGGAGGTTGATCCTGTGCCTGTGGTCTAGGTTGAACTTCTTGAGGTCCTTCATCAAATTGACTTGATAGTAGAAAGGCTGGTTTCAGTCTGTCGATATTAATAGTTTTGTTTCCTCTCGGTATGTCGATATCGAAGGTCTTTTCACCTCGTTTTAGAACTTTGTACGGTCCATCGTAAACGGGTTGTAAGGACTTTTTCAAAGCATCGTGCCGAATGAAAACATGTGATGAATTCGCTAGTTCCTTATGAATGAATACATTTCTCTTAGAGTGGTGTTTTTCTAATATTGGCTGTAAATGTTTCATCTGTTGACGGAGTTGATAAAGAAATGTTTCCATATTTGAATCATCTTCACTAGGTGGTTTATTATCTAAGAAATCGGTTGGTAAGCGTATTAGTATTCCGTAAACCATTTCTGCTGTAGTTGTATTATATTTTGGTATGATATATGAGCGTAATCCCATCATAACTGTAGGTAGTTTGACAGTCCAGTTGTCTGTAAGTTGTGTCCTGAGAGCTGATTTGAGACAGCGATGCCATCTTACAATTTTTCCATTTGAAGCTGGATGATATGCTGTTGTTTTGATGTGATGGATTCCTAGAATTTTGGTGAGTATTTCAAATAGTTTACAATCAAATTGCTTGCCGCGGTCAGTTGTGATGTATTTAGGTATTCCAAATCGTGAGATCCATGTGGTAAGTAGAACAGATGCTATGGTTTCTGCAGAAATGTCCACTACAGGTGTAGCTTCCGGCCATCTAGAAAACCTATCGATCATCGTGACAAGGTAAGTGTAACCTTGGGATGGTGGTAGAGGTCCTACGATATCGATGTTAATGTGACTAAAACGTCCATCTATTTTATTGTATGAGCCAATTGCACTTTGTGTGTGTCTCCATATTTTTGATCGTTGACATGGAATACATGCTTTTGTCCAAGTACTAATGTCGCTTTTAAGGGATGGCCATACGAAGCGTTGCTGTATTAAATCAACTGATGCTCTAATTCCTGGATGTGCGAGGTTGTGAAGAGCTTCAAAAACGGTATATCTCATTTCTGGGGGAATATACGGTCTCAGTTGATCCGTTGATTTGTCGCAAATTATTTCTGAATTATCTGGGAGGGTAAGTGTTACCAATTGTAGAGAACATGAGGATGAATTTTTCAGATGACTGAGTTCTTTATCTTCCTTTTGTAACTTAGCCACTTCTTCTAACGAAATAGCAGATGGAAAGGTAATGGAATTTATTCTTGAGAAAGTATCGGCTGGAATATTTTCTTTCCCAGGAAGATAACGTATATCGGTGGTGAATTGCCCTATGTAATCGAGATGCCGAAGCTGTCGTGGAGTTGCTTTGTTCGGATTTTGTCTGAAAGCAAAGGTAAGTGGCTTATGATCTGTATACAGGATAAATTCTCTACCTTCTAACATATGTCGGAAATGTTTGATGGCAAGGTAAGCCGCTAACAATTCTCTGTCATATGTGCTGTACTTGGTTTGAGTTTCAGTGAAGGTTTTTGAGAAAAAGCCAAGTGGTTCAGGAATACCTTGTCTGACCTGGTGCAAAGAAGCTCCGACTGCATAGTCTGATGCATCCACCATCATTGCGAAAGGTAAGTTAGCTGAAGGGTGAGCCAAGATTACTGCGTTAGCCAATTGCTCCTTTACTTTTTCAAAAGCTTGCTGGGCTTCCGATGTCCACTGAACTTTCCTCTTGTCTTTCTTTCTGGTATCTTTACACAGATTGAAAAGAATTGTTGAGAACAAGCTGTATGTGGTAATGAACGTCTATAAAAATTAATAAGTCCAAGAAATCTGCTGAGCTCGGCAATTGTATCCGGTAAAGGAAATTCTTTAACATTCTTAACTCGGTCTGGGAGTGGTGAAATTCCATTTCGTGATATAGAATATCCTAAAAACGAAATTTCAGGCACGCCGAAAATGCATTTGGAAAGTTGAATATTAATGGAGTATTTGTTTAGTCTTTCGAATAGTTGATGTAAATGAGACACATTCTTCTGACTTTGAAGCTATTAATATGTCATCAATGTATGAATAAACAAAATCTAAATTTCGAAGAATTGTGTGAATATAGCGTTGAAATGACTGTGCCGCGTTTCTGAGACCAAATGGCATCCTGAGAAACTCGAATAGTCCAAAAGGAGTTATAATAGCTGTTTTATGAATATCTTCAGGTGCTATTGGAATGTGATGATACGCCTTAACGGGATCAATTTTCGAGAAAATTGTTTTCTCGCTTAGCTGACTATTAAAATCTTGTACGTGAGGAATTGGGTAGCAATCTGGGACAGTAACAGCGTTGAGTGCTTGATAGTCGCCGCATGGTCTCCACGATCCATCCTTTTTAGTAACAATATGCAAAGGACTGGACCACGAGCTGTTTGATGGTCTACATATTCCTAAATCGATCATGTGTTGAAATTCGCGTTTCGCTTCAGCCATTTTTTCAGGGTGTAATCGTCTAGCTTTGGCAGTGACTGGAGGGCCCTTGGTCGTTATCGTGTGCTGATAATTAACATCTTAAATGTCATGAAATTTTGGATTATCTTTCAGTAAATTTGGATAGTTTTTTTAATCTCTGAAAATTTATGATTAGGTTCAAGAAGATGAACTGATGTCGAAAATTCTTGTGAGAGCGATCCTAATACTGATAGTGATGTTTTTATGTCTATTAATTTTTTATTTTTCAAATCCACTAATAGTTCAAAATATTTTAAGAAATCTGCTCCTATTATTGGATTTTGTACTTTTGCGAGTGTTAAAGGCCATCTAAACTTACGTCGTAACCCGAAATCAAGATCAAAAAGTTTTTCGCCGTAAGTGTCAATACAAGTTCCGTTTGCCGCAAAAAGCTGGCGATTCTGCTTATGCTTTTGTTCGTTGGGAGAAGCGGGAAAAACTGATATGTCCGCCCCTGTATCGATTAAGAATTTAAATTCTGTGGAACGATCGTACAGAAATAAGCGACTCGAATTTTGTATAGGCCTGTCGTGCGTAGCCGCGTCAGCCGACGGCCCTAAGAGTTTTCCTGATGAGAGTTAATTGTTGTTTTATATGAACACGGTTGTAGACATTTTTTTGCCCGATCTTTAAATTGCTTATGATACCAACACGTTATTGGGTCTCGGAGTTCTCGAACGAGAGCGTAAATTTGAGCGAAAACGTAATTCCTGAATGGATGAAGTTAATTTTTCGATATGAGCCTCTAATCGAGAAAGTCTATCATTTGCATTTATGGCACTCTCATCACTATTTGCTTGAGCGTTAATATATAGAGGATTTCCCGATATTTCGAAAATTTTATCAGCCATTGCCGCCTGGTTTTCTAATTTGTCATTACTCGTGGCTAAAATCGAACGAACGTTAATTGGGAGTCTTTGTAAAAATAGCGTTTTTAAAAAATCTTCATTTACTTGCGTACCCGCTAATGCTCGCATTTCTCGTAATAATTGGGACGGTTTTTTGTCTCCTAACTCCATTTCTTTTAATAATTTGTTTACTTTTTTCCCTTCTGATTCCTCAAATTCCTGTATTAATCTATTTTTAATATCTGTATAGGGAGTATTGGAATTAGGAAGTGAAAGCATATCCGATATCATTTCGGCCACATCGCAGTCTAGTGAGGCGATAACGTGATTAAATTTTGTTATCTCCCTTGTAATGTTTGCCGTAGCGAATTGCTCTTCGACTCGTATAAACCAGACTTTAATATTTTTCCTCCAAATAGGTGGTATTTTAATAGAAATGTATGATATTTCACTTGCCTGTGTATGGGAAGCATGTGTTGAGGTTTCAGGCTTCTGATTTTCATCTTCGATTGGCATGATCGCAAAATTTTATTATATGATCTCGGATTTATAAAATTTAACGTTCGCGGGTCACCAATTTAGTTGATTTTAATTGAATCAAAAGTTTTATTTTATCAACAGGAAAACATACAAAATAAATATAAAAAATTTACAAGAATACTGTTTTTGTTTATATTTACATGAATTGATTAAATTATATATTTATATAATATGCTTAAAAGAGTAAAAATAATTAATTAATTTCCACGGCGATTCTGATACTCTTCACCGCTACATGCAGCTAGGACTTACGAAAAAATATTATATAAATAATAAAAATATAATATAAATAATATAAATATAATATAAATAACAAAAATATAATATAAATAATATAAATATAATATAAATAACAAAAATATAATATAAATAATAAAAATATAATATAAATAATAATAAAAAATATTGATGTTGTTAGCAACATATAAAGGAAGGAATTTCAAATAAATTGTTGAATAAATTTGATCTAATAATATTCAATAAATTATATTATATTAACTAAAATGTTTTTTTGATTAAATTATAAATAATATAAATGATATTTGTTTATATTATTAAAAGAAAAAAAATAACCTCCTTTCTAATTAAAATATAGACAAGTGTCAATATAATTTTAGAATTTCTATTATTATCAGTACTAAGCCTTGTGTTAACGCCAAAATGGCCATGGGGCATTGGGCGATTGGGCGCTCCTGGCGGGCAGTGAGGATAACACATCGCTCCGCCCCGGTCCCCAGTATGAACCATGCCTGGCATCGGACTAGACAATCGTTATCAAGCGCTCGCCACGTGAACACCTTTGGGGGTGCACACGAATCCTCGTTATTCAGTCGCTGCATGAACACCTTCTGGGTGTACACGACTTCTCGTTATTCCTTCGCTAAGTGGACACCTACCATCTCGTTATATCATCGTTACGTGCGTTCATGTCAACTCAGCTGAACCACCCCCACTCCATTGTGTAACTATTTAGAAATAAGTAACAAGTAATAATAAGTAATTGTACTAAATTTAGTGGATATATTTTCATGTTATCTCATTTCGATTAAATTCAAATTAAATTATCCATCTATATGTTATTCCTTTTGTTATTATCCCTCGAATTCCTAATCAGGTGGGTTTGATCGAGAACAAGCAATTCCCGATCAAATCAACATAGTATAAATTATGTGTTTACCTTACCCACGGGTTTAATGGGTAATTAAATGGTAAAGAATAAAAGGCAATTAAGAAAGAGTAAGAAATTTATTATGAGTTTGAAGATACAAATTATTTTATCATACAAAGACCGAATAGGCAAATGCACTGGAACACACTCCAGTCTGTATTCACTATATCTCTCGTCTCATTACATCTAGTTATTCATCTGAGTTTTTCCTTATATATCATCTGAACAAAAGGTAAGGAGAAAGGGAGGGGAGAGGGATGAAATGAAGAAGGGTTTTTCCAGACACATGTCGAAGTTTCTCTTCAAAAGGGTCAGTGTTTGACAGCAATTGCAAACAATAAATTACACTGTTTTCAATTGAACGACCCTTTCCAGGTGTCTACCTGCTAAGACACTTAATTTTAAGAATGTTTATTGACATATTGTAAATTATGTCGAATCATAAACTTATTTTCAACTCTAGTGTAATGTAAACACGTGGAGTTTGAATATAACTTCTCCACCCCCTAAAGGAAATTTGTGTAACAAATTGTCCAGTGGGTGAAGTTAATATGTCCATTTGCAGGGAGAATTCTACATTCCTTTTTAAAGAATTTAATTTTTCATTGTTTTTCACTTAATCACTATTTTTTTTTTTTTTTTTATATATAATTATTAAACACAATGTTTTCACTTAAGTATCTTGCACAAAAATTATTATTTAATATCACTGCACTGAACACAAACACATTTTTCACATAACAAAAATAACAAAAACATCAATTAATAGGAAAAAAAAACTTATATAATAATATGTGAAAAAAAAATAAAAAACTTATACAATTTAAATTTAAACTTTGTCCACACCCGTTTTATGTAATATTTCCATTTCATTGATATCTTTCTCCTTATCTTATTAATGTGTGGAGAAAGTGACGGGGCTATTTGCCATGATCTAATATAATTTACTAACACAATATGATATTTAATTTTGCAAACAACTACTAATTGATTTCTATAAAAAAGCTTGGGACGGGTGCCTTGCTTTGAATGTCTCGAAATATGCGACGCCTTGTTTTTATTATTTATTATTAAAATTTTATTCGATATAACTCCCGTGTATTTTCTATAGGAGATTGAAAAAAAATTATTGTTTTTATTTATTCTAATTTGAATGGGCCTAAGGGGGGTATGTGTTTTAAATTTATCAATTATATTGCAGGTACTTTCCATTTCTAATTTCCCTTGCTCTTCGCTACCTGACACTACACCTATCAGAACAATGGGCATCTTTCTCCATGACCTTACCTCTGTGGGTTCATTAGAATTTATTTTGACTGGGTCAATCGGTATATTTTTCCTTTTTAAATTCTCTACTTCTGGGACTTGTTCTATTATTTCAATTTCATTTTGAATTAATGTTGGGAAATTAGAAGCTGTATTAGGGGATGATGGAGAATTATGTTTATTAATTTCGTTAAACGTAGATTCATGAGATCGCTTTTTATTTTCCATAAAACTTAGATTAATTTCTTCTGGTTTTGAAATTGTTTGGTCAAGATTGATCTTATTTATTTCTATATATTCACGTTCATTTGGAGTTAATGGAGGGGGTGTTGGAGATGGAGTGTTCTTTGGAGGATAATGATCGAATTCAGGAGTCTTTTTTCTTATAAGTTCTGGACAAGGTAACGTATCACTAGAATTATCTTCACAAGGAGATAACACAGGTGTATCCGCATCATATGATTGAGCAATTTTCTCAAGAGCATTGAATTGAATAGGTGGGGAGGGTGGAGGTGAAGAATAGAGTGAGAGTTGAGATTTTTCTGAGAGAGAATTATCCATATTATTGTGTAAGGAATTTTCTTCCAATTCCTTTTTAATTAATTTCTTGGTTTCTGTAATTTGAGGTGGATCTTCTAAATTGATTAATTCTACATGAGGTTTTATACTTTGTTCTTTAGAACATTTATATAAAAATTCTTTATTTGAATTCATTGTTTCATCATTGTTAATATTTTTATCATTAATATGTTTAGAGGGCAAAATATTTTCTGATATTCTATTTTTTGGTAATAAATTAGAAGAATGTAATGATTTTAAAATTGATTTTTCTTGTATTAATTTATTCATTGGTAAAGTTATATCAATTGAAGATAATTTATGATCGTTTATTGTATGTTTTTCATTAATATCACTTGGTTCTTTTTAACTTCAATATTATATTCAAAATTTAATTTGTTCTGGTGAAGGAATTGTCCATTATCAATTTTATTTTTCTTATAATTGTTTGAATTTAATATTGTTGATTTATTTTCAAAAGAGGCAAATTTTTTAATCATATCTGGTTCATTTAGCCAATCATTAGTTTTTTGTTTTTTATAATCCGCCGAATTGTGGTAGCGGGGAGGGGGGTGGTAATTTTGATAATTATTAGAATGAGAGCGATTTCTGGGAACGAATTGTCTATTTATTTTATTTTTCTTATAATTGTTTGAATTTAATATTGTTGATTTATTTTCAAAAGAGGCAAATTTTTTAATCATATCTGGTTCATTTAGCCAATCATTAGTTTTTTGTTTTTTATAATCCGCCGAATTGTGGTAGCGGGGAGGGGGGTGGTAATTTTGATAATTATTAGAATGAGAGCGATTTCTGGGAACGAATTGTCTATTGTAATTTGAATTGTAGAGATTACTCTCGCTTTTTGTTTCGCGAAATATGTTCCTAAGATCCTTTCTTAAATTTTCCCAGGTGGTTAGATTTACGTGGGTCAGCATTTCATTGGCACGGCCTTGAATTTGGTCTCTAACGTACCTGAGGAAAAATTCGTGCTGGTCATAAGGAAATTCACTATATATTTTATCAACCGTATAAATAAATCTTTGGAGTACGTTTGACTCGCCCTTAAAGATAGGAATACATTGTAACAAAACGTCTGTATTTATTTTAGTCATTAATTTCATTTTTCAATCACTTTATTTATTGTATTATTTAATTTTATTATTATTATTTTATTTTGATTATTTTTATTATTATTATTTTATTATTTTATTTTAATTGTTTTATTTTTTATTATTATTAATTTTAATTCATTTTATTATTTTATTTTTTATTTTAATTTATTTATTTATTTATTTTTCATAAAATTTTATTAATTTTAATTTATGTTAGAAATTTTATATAATTGTTAAATTATTTATTTTAAAATTTATTTATATATTTTTATGTTAAATTTAGGGTATGACTGTTTGTATAGCTCACGATTTTTCTTTCTTCTTTCTTGTTGACTGCGCCCTTCGGAGAGATGAAATCTACTCCTAGTATTTGTAGATGACCCGGGATGATTTGCTCGTACCGTTCCTCGTTAAGGCAATGGACGTCGCTTTCCTCGGTGTCGTGTAGTCGTGGTGGCTCGTAGACTTGTAGTGGCTGCTGCTTCTTGGTTGCTGAAGACGATGTTCAGACTCCGTCGATTGCTCAGGAGATGAAGCAGGAATTTAATCACCGTTCGCGATAAAACTTTAAAAAGTTGCCGTTTGTATTGTATAAACGTTCGCGAAATGTCCTACCGGCTGCGCCAATTATGTGTTTACCTTACCCACGGGTTTAATGGGTAATTAAATGGTAAAGAATAAAAGGCAATTAAGAAAGAGTAAGAAATTTATTATGAGTTTGAAGATACAAATTATTTTATCATACAAAGACCGAATAGGCAAATGCACTGGAACACACTCCAGTCTGTACTCACTATATCTCTCGTCTCATTACATCTAGTTATTCATCTGGGTTTTTCCTTATATATCATCTGAACAAATGGTAAGGAGAAAGGGAGGGGAGAGGGATGAAATGAAGAAGGGTTTTTCCAGACACATGTCGAAGTTTCTCTTCAAAAGGGTCAGTGTTTGACAGCAATTGCAAACAATAAATTACACTGTTTTCAATTGAACGACCCTTTCCAGGTGTCTACCTGCTAAGACACTTAATTTTAAGAATGTTTATTGACATATTGTAAATTATGTCGAATCATAAACTTATTTTCAACTCTAGTGTAATGTAAACACGTGGAGTTTGAATATAACTTCTCCACCCCCTAAAGGAAATTTGTGTAACAAATTGTCCAGTGGGTGAAGTTAATATGTCCATTTGCAGGGAGAATTCTACATTCCTTTTTAAAGAATTTAATTTTTCATTGTTTTTCACTTAATCACTATTTTTTTTTTTTTTTTTATATATAATTATTAAACACAATGTTTTCACTTAAGTATCTTGCACAAAAATTATTATTTAATATCACTGCACTGAACACAAACACATTTTTCACATAACAAAAATAACAAAAAGATCAATTAATAGGAAAACGTGGAGTTTGAATATAACTTATATGACTGGTGGGCCAAATGCTGAATCGGTTTTGGCCTAAACATATACAAAAAAACTTGGTGACCCCCCGACGTGATTTTAATGTTATTTTTCTTTGTTAATCACGTATATCTTGTAATAGTTGTAATTACGATTGTTAATCATATAGATATGATTAATGATAAAATTTTGTTTTCATGTTATTATGTAAAAATAGAAAATCTCTTCTAAGGGAGATTATATTTTATTTAAATTTAAAATAAAATAGAAATATATCTATATTTATACTAATCCCCATTCATACTTATGTTAATTTCGATTAAAATAGAGAATAAATTATATTTGAGCATTGGTTCAAATGTAATTTTATATATCTATAATTACATTTAAAGTATAAGGTTTCACAAGATTTAAAATTGAATTGAAAATAAATATCAAATATAATTTTATATCTATAATTAGATTTGAAATATATTTAGGTATTGGTTTACATTTTAATTTTATGTGTTTTTAATTACATTTAAATTATATAAAGGATTAGTTAGTTTTTGTCAATAATAATATAAAAAAGATTAAAATAATTTAATTTAAGATCTAATGTTTTGATAAGCTTATGTCATATAAATTATTATTTTTTTGTTTTTGAGTTGAATTGTAAACATATATATATATATACATATATATATCTATATATATTTTGACAGGTAAAAGGCTACACAATATTCTTTTAAAATTAATTTCTTTACTTATTTAGAAATGTTTTCAACGGCTGATGATATGAACAACTCTGACAATATGACAGAGAACAAGGATATAGATAGAAAATACCGACTATATCACTATAAATACGCCAGATTTTTAACGCGATGCGATATCTGTGACTGGAGTGATTTTTGGTCCGTTGGGAAAGGTTTAAATGAGGTGAAATTATTACTTGACAACATAGATCAAATTGCAGGCGCCCTTTTTGAACGGGATTTGGACCAATCCCCAGATTACATGAGTTGGATCCAAGCCTTCTTGGACGATCACAGATTTCTTGTAACTAAACAGACTGAGTTCTGTAAATTGATTTCGAAACTTAACTCACCTACTTCGGAAACCACACTTATTCCGACTCAGCCGACTGAGCCTCTTCCTCGTATTCAGTTACTGACATTTAATGGCGATTATTCACAATGGCGATCGTTCATTAACATGTTCGACTCCTTAATTGGTTCGAAACAATCCTTGACCCCTTGTCAGAAACTTTCGTATCTAAAGTCTTCGCTACAGGGCGATGCCCTAACAACGATTTCGTCATATCATGTGACGGATGCAAATTATGTTATATGCTTGAAGGTTCTAAACGACAGATTTAATAAACATTTGTCTGTCTCGTCACAAGTCATTGAAGGGGATCCCCCCACTTCGCTACCACTCCCAGAAATCTCATATTTCAATACTTGTGTTAGCCTGAATAAACCTACTCTCATTCCTCAAAATTGTGATAACTCTCCATCTAAACGAGATGATTTTATATCCCAGTCCCTCACGACTAATACTGTTAACTCTTCACTCCCAGAAATCTCATATGCCAATACTTGTGTTAGCCTGAATAAACCAACCCTCAATCCTCAAAATGGTGATAACTCTCCATATAAACGAAATGATTTTATATCCCAGTCCCTCCCGACTAATACTGTTAACTCTTCATGCTCGGTGACTAATGTTCGAAATATAATTAACAGTCATAGTTGTTCCTATTTGGTTAACCATATTAATATTAAAAAGGTTATGTATAGGGTATTTCCTATTAATCAACATAACCAATTACAGTCTCCAATTAACTCAGAAACTAACAGTCGTCGTTATCTTCCTTGTCCCAATGATCCAACATGCCTTAAGGATTGTTCATCTTCCCTATTAGAGACAGTAAAAGATTGGTATTTCAGATTTAAGTTTATGGTTATAATCCACAGGGGATGGTATTTTCGCCGCAAAATTAAAGTTTCCTTTGTTAAGGTTGATATTATGGCTATTGGGAATTTAAACACGGATATGAAGGAAATGGCAATTTTTATTTTTATTTTTATTTTTTTTTTCCATACGTCCAGAAGCTAGTAATTATTTAAGTGTTAATTGTGTGATAATTATTATTTTATAATTAATGAAATTAGATTTACTTTGATAGGTTGATAATTATTTTCAAATTTTTTTTTGAATTTTATAAATAACTAATCATCCTAAAATGACCCTACAAGTATTATATGAATTGAATTAGGAAAATAAAGATGGTTATGTAAATTAAGGAAGTAACTTTAATTTTTAATTCTAAATTGCTCATCAAGATGTTAGTGGTGAACAATACATATTGTCCAACCTTTTGTATTTTTCCTACATATATACTTGTATTTGTTTTTTTTTTTTTGTTAAATTTTGTATCAACTTGATCACTATGAATATTGACTTTATGGATTTTAGATTTATCTTTCCTAAAAATATGAACCAATTTGAGGTTTGTTTAAATTAACTAATTAAATTCCAAATTAAATTTTGAGAAAGATGATCTTAATGACACTTAATATTTTTATAAAGGAATTAAAATGTTAATTTATATTTAAGGTGAATGTTCTGAGTGATTCGAGTTTACTTATAAGCTTTCACACCTGCCTTGTAAAAATATAATAAAAATTGGTTATAACCAATTTACTAAAATTATAAATTTGTTAAATATTTTCTAGGCATATTATATGTATGTGTATGTATATATATATTTGCACTAATGTATTATATACACTGCTGGACAAAAGTATTGCATAAAATTTAAAAGTGTAATAAAATGTTGTAATTTTAATTATAAAAACAATTTTTCATTTTAAATTATTTATTTATTTTATATTTACTTATAATCATCGCATATGAACTCTGACTAAAGGAAAAATAAGAGACTAAACATGAAACGAATTAAATTAAACAACTTCTTAATAAAACACCCATTATTCAGTTCTTCCTAATCAATTTTTTTAATGTAGTTTTCCTGTCCTACACAATTATTTTTTAAGTTCTATTTTAGTTTTATACTTTTAAAAATTAATATGGCCCGAAAGGGTAATTTTTCTGAAGAAACTGCTATTCGAGTGGGAACATTACGCGAGGAAGGTTTAAATCAAACAACGATTGCTCAGAGACTAGGAATGAATCAATCCACTGTCTCCAGAATTTTAGCACGTCACAGGGAGACTGGTAGCTACTCCCGACGCCCAGTAATGGGTAGCCCTAGAAGTACAAACCGAACAGATGAGTGATTTCTTCAGCTAAATGATCTTCGAAACAGGTCTCTCACTAGTAATCAATTACGGCATTCTATCGCTGTCGTTCGTGACGTCCATATTTCAAATAGGACAGTTAGAAGAAGGTTAAATGAAGCAAATTTGGCTTCCAGGAGACCCGCAACTTGCACTCTTACCAGAGCCCATAGAGTTGCCAGATTTCAATACTCGCATGAACATGCCAATTGGACATTAGAAGATTGGAGACGTGTATTATTCACAGACGAATCGAGATTCACTCTATTCTCTCCAGATGGAAGGATGAGAGTATGGAGGCGACAAGGGTATGCAGAAGTTAACACCTCCCCAAGAGTGAGTTTTGGCGGCGCACAGTGGTATGAAACGCCAAAAAAGCTGGCCAAAAATCGAAAATTGAAAAATATTTTTTTGCATGTCGTTTATGGTATTTTGTTGAAGACATATTTATGTACGAAAAGCTGAAAATGTAGAGCACTACCATGACTCTACGAGTTTTCCGAACATCTCAAAGTCAGCTGTTTTTACTTTCTCCCGAGATTTCCCAAAACGTCTGAAATTCGAGCTCAGTCAAAATTGGTGTTTCGTTTCATAGAAAAGTTTCATTTGCAACTTGCGACATGGAAACTGTTGCTGGAGGTACGTACATGGACTTTTTTATTTTGTTTGCTAGAAATGCATGTATTATATTGATATTGGCTGATTTAAACCGCTTGTGTCAGAAAATGTAACCTGACGAAAAACTTTTCAAAAAACATTCCGCATTTTTTACATTGGTTACCATTGGTGACAATCTCATTTGAATCATAAAGATAAAGGTCTATAGATACAGAATCATGAAGAAAAAATTGCTCCTTTTTGCCCCATTTGTTCCTATGAATTTTTTTCCGAGCGCGCGAACGTCAACAGACTAGGGCCTATGGGACCCACAGGTACCTGCAGGTTAGCGCGATTAATATCTCGTTAAGGTGCACCTGTCACTTTTCAAAAGAAGGAAAGATATTTGAAGTAAAATCAATGTAACAGCTCACCTTTTCTCGAATTCCGTCGCCTATTTTAGATGCATAATATAGTTGTTCACCTTTTTCTCTGCATGACGTCATTTTTTGAAAAATCAACACATCATTTGAAATTTATCATTTTTTTTCGTACAATCTAACTTCAATTTCGAAATTTTCGGCTCAAAAAATCCCAGAGAACATACAATTGCGAATCTGACGTCACTTTTCTAAAAATCTGTCCGCCATTTTGAATTCGCCATTTTTTTTTGTCAAATTTAAATTTCCTGACTCTCAAAACTATTGCCTACAAAATTTCAAGCTGTTTCACCAACATCTTCATTTTTGGCCAGCTATTTGGGCGTTTCAGACCACTGTGCGGCGGTGGAATCATGGTTTGGGGAGGAATAAGTTTTGATGGCCGTACAGAGTTGCACATTGTTAATGCTAGTACATTAAATGTCCAGAGGTATCTTAACGTTATCCAGCAATATGTTGTGCCATTTGCCAGAAGAGTCGATGATAATTTTTAATTTATGCAAGATAACGCCAGATGTCACACTGCTCGAGTTGTACTGCAGTACCTAGAAGACGTTTCATTAAATCGTTTGGTTTCCACACAAAGAAGTCCAGACCTAATTCCTATAGAGCATCTTTGGGACACTATAGGAAGACGGCTCAGGCTTCGTCCAGATTGCCCTAGCTCTCTCGCAGAGCTACGTCTAGCGGTGGTTGAAGAGTGGAATGGCATTTCTCAAGAGATCATTCAAAATCTTATTGTTTCCATGCCGAGGAGGGTTAAAGCGGTTATCAAAACAAGAGGAGGTGTCACTTAGTATTGACCAAAAAAATTAGGAATTTAAAAGTACAAGAACTTTTTTAATCGGTAATTCAAATTTACTATGTTTTTACGTTATTGAGCTTTTTTTTTAATTTGTGTTAATAAACAATTTTGTACTAAATTTATTGTCTTTTTTCACCACTCCCAATAAACTAGAATTCTTTCACAACGAGTTCACAAAAAAAAATATATAATAATAGATTTTAATTTCAAATTACAACATTTTTAAATTTTATGCAATACTTTTGTCCAGCAGTTTATATGTGTTCTTATGAATAAATAAATATTTGGGTTGTGTAAATTATTATTATATAGCATTGTTGTATTGAAAAAAAAAATTGATTAACGCCTGGTATAAATAAGTAGGTGCAATACTTTATTGTGAAAAATATATGTATATTCATATTATAAATCATTAATAATTATGAATGTTGTAATTTTATTGAACATTAATATTCTAAATAAAGCCTAAAACCAGGGTGATCAATAATTAAAATCAATTTGTAAAAAAAGAGGAAAAATGTTTAAGTGTCAAAATTGAAATTAACCAAATTTTTATTTTGGAAAAATTTATACAATTTTTAAATAATTATAAAAAAATGTTATATTTTTTACATAGGCGGCAGCATGGCTGAGTGGGTAGAGTACGAGATTTCTACACAGGAAGCCTGAGTTCGAATCCCAGCATAGAACTCAAGATTATTTATTTAATAAAAATAAAAAAATCTAATTCAATTTAACATTGGCTGCTGCGGGTAGCGGGTAGAGATACCTTCTCACTATCCCGGTGAGAGACAGATCTACCTCAGTGAGTGGCGCCCACTGCCCTACGCGAGCACATGCATTTTCTCTCATTCCTCGACCAAGGGAGTGCATGCCCTACCCAAATCATCCATCCAGACCCAATCCCCTTTATTTCCTCTTCCTTCTTTCCAATCCACGCGTCAGGCTGTAGCGACAGGCCGGCTGGATCATCTTCGCGTCGCATCAACAATTAATGGAGAAATGTTATACGGTAAACGGCTGGGGCGTCCCCTGCGAGAGACGCACATTGTCAGCACCCGGGCGATGTGAGAAAAGGGTTAGGGTTACCCACCTATGGACGAGGTGGGCTAAAGAAGATAGTCCAACATCCACATCAATATCAACATCGACATCATCACCGACACGAACATCGTCACATCGGTCAGCATCAGCATCATTGCCATCAAACTCAAATCGTCCACAGCTACATCAAAGTCGTCAACACCATCATCACCGTCATCGAAGGTTGAGTACCAAAGACCGCGTGGGAGGCTAAAACCAGCTGGTCCTGCCGTATAACGGGAGATCTAATGGCATCTGATCTCTCTAAAGACGACGCCAACAACAGATTTAGTTGGCGCCAATTAACGAGAAGAGCCGACCCCACACCCCGTGGGAAATAAAGCTAAGAAGAAGAAGAAGAAGATAATTTTTACATGTTAAAGAATTCTACTGTTTAACTTGTAAACACATAATCATATAAAAGATATGTTAACAATGTAAAAATGTTAGCATTTAAGACATTCATACCCTAAGTATGGGACACAATTGTGAAGTGTAGTGAAGTGGCCCCCAATTCACTCCCTCCCTTTGTGGTCTTAAATTTAACCGTTAGCCGGGTGACACTCCTTTTGGATAGGTCACCTTCAAGGCATGAGCGACCTTGACGGTTTGGCTAGCTTCCGGTTGATCATTGGCCCGGTGATCTAGGAACCGGTCGAAGGGTCCCCGCACAGGGTTACGTGTATCGGGACAGGACCGGAAAGTTGGAGCACTCGGTTCCAAATTTTACGCCCTCCCCACCATGTTATTATTCGTATCGGGACAGGACCGGAAGTTTGGAGCACTCGGTTCCAAATTTTTCGCCCTCCCGACCATGTTATTATTCGTATCGGGACAGGATCGGAAGTTTGGAGCACTCGGTTCCAAATTTTTCGCCATCCCGACCATGTTATTATTTGTATCGGGACAGGACAGGAAGTTTGGAGCACTCGGTTCCAAATTTTACGCCCTCCCCACCATGTTATTATTCGTATGGGGACAGGATTGGAAGTTTGGAGCACTCGGTTCCAAATTTTTCACCCTCCCCACTATGTTATTCTCGTTATTGACACCTACACCCTTCGGTTGGAGACGGAGGACCAGGTTCGTCAGCCACTATGTTACTCTTCGTTATTGACACCTACACCCTTCGGTTGGAGACGGAGGACCAGGTTCGTCATCTACCATGTTATTGCGAAATACAGGATATTACACCCGGCGGTGTATGTTAACGCCAAAATGGCCATGGGGCATTGGGCGATTGGGCGCTCCTGGCGGGCAGCGAGGATAACACATCGCTCCGCCCCGGTCCCCAGTATGAACCATGCCTGGCATCGCCGCGCATACTAGACAATCGTTATCAAGCGCTCGCCACGTGAACACCTTTGGGGTGCACACGAATCCTCGTTATTCAGTCGCTGCATGAACACCTTCTGGGTGTACACGACTTCTCGTTATTCCTTCGCTAAGTGGACACCTCTTGAGTGAACACCTACCATCTCGTTATATCATCGTTACATGCGTTCATGTAAACTCAGCTGAACCACCCCCACTCCATTGTGTAACTATTTAGTAATAAGTAACAAGTAATAATAAGTAATTGTACTAAATTTAGTGGATATATTTTCATGTTATCTCATTTCGATTAAATTCAAATTAAATTATCCATCTATATGTTATTCCTTTTGTTATTATCCCTCGAATTCCTAATCAGGTGGGTTTGATCGAGAACAAGCAATTCCCGATCAAATTAACATAGTATATGACTGGTGGGCCAAATGCTGAATCGGTTTTGGCCTAAACACCTTGGTCTAAACCAGCTATTCTCAAAGAGGTCCATGTGGACCCCCTGGGGTCTATGGGACTTCATGGGGGGTCTATGATCACCAAGGGGTCTATTGGGGGTCTATGGATGTCTCTTTAGTAAAAAATAAATTAAAAGGGGAGATTTAAGAATAAAACTTAGTAATTTCAGGCAAAACAAAAGAAATCGCACAAAAAAACGTCAAGTCCATCCATCATACTAATATTATAATTTTGTAAAATATTAATGTTTTTTTTATGTGTTAAATTTAATCATTAAAAAAATATAGATATAATTGTTGATATTTCAGTTTCTTTCTTCTATACAATTTCCCCTCATTTTCCTATTACTATGTGTTTTAAAATGAGTCGTATGTGGTAGCTTTTGCACACACACAATTAGATGTATATATATGATATATACTAGCTGCTCCGAGCGCCTTCGGCGCTCTCCACACCTAGACGGGGGCTCCGCTCCCCCCCCCCCACCCCGAGTGTCCCTATTCTGAGCTATAACCATCTAATTCCCACCCTGTCCCGATTGCAACCTCGATTTAAATTCTTTGCAAATATTATTCGCTCTGATACTAATTATTTTGCATTATCACTATTAATTTCAAACCCCATCACTTTTCCTGCCTCGATTATTTTTTTTTTATGCTACTTTAAATGTTATTAATTTATTTAAAAACTAGCTGTGACTTCATCCATATATAAGAAGATGTAAAGAAAAGGGCTGTTTTTAGGGTTTTCCCGGCAATTATTCGATTTTTTCTCGCCGTAAAAACCATTAATACAAACAAACAATTTTAGCTAGCATAATGAGATTAAAAAATAAAAAATATATAAACTTACCTGAAAATAATTAGATATTTATTTAATAAAATTAATTTTTTAAGTAAAATTAAAAATTAATCAAGTAAAATAGGCAATAGAAATGTTTTAAATTATCTAAAAAAAACAATTATTAATATAAAAATACAAATAAAATGATCAAAAAATAAATAAAATTAAAATAAATAAATAAAACGTTTTAAATAGAAATTCAAACTAATTGATATTATGAAAAACAATTTTAAACAAATGTATTTAATTAAATTAATAAATGTAAAAAATATTAAATGATATTTGGTAATTGCTGAATTTAACCCCGTGAGGTAAGGGAGGTTAATTACTTTACCAAACTTGTTTCATTAAATAGTCATAATCATCCTTTCTTAGAAATTTGCATGGGCATCTTATATTTTTCTATATATTTTTAGATAAAAAAGATTGAAAGTAATTAACCTCCCTTACCTCACGGGGTTAAATTCAACAATTACCAAATATATATAAAATTACCTGAAAATAATTAGATATTTATTTGATAAAATTAATTAATTATCTTAACAATTTATCCAAGTAATATCATCTATTTAGATATTTATTTGATAAAATTAATTAATTATCTTAAAAATTTATCCAAGTAATATCATCTATTTCTATTCGACACTGAGAAGAAAGGGATGGAAGGGATTCACAGCATAGAGCATCCTTACAGTCACAGTCAGTAGAGAGTAAAATAATACTTTATATAAAAAAAAAACTTTTTTAAAAAACCACGTTTTTAACGCACTAAAAAGAAGAAAATAATTTTTCTGAAACCCCATAGGTACTGACATTACAAACAAGAGATATGATTTGAAGAAAATTTTCTATAACGTAAAACGTGGGGCCATTTTTTACCAGACTTTTTGTAAAAGGGAATATTATTAGTAATCCAACAGAATACTTTTATTAATGTAAATTTTTTTTGGAAAATTAATTCCTTAATATTAAATAAACATCTTCAATTTACACTTTAGATATTTTATTAACATAAATATTAAATATTTGCTAGAAGTTTTGCAGTAGCAAAATTTAGTTTTAGATTTCTTCAAGTTAAATTTCTTATATTATTTACCAGAATATTGTTAGGATGTCATTTTTTATCAGAATTTTTTAAAAGTGAATATTATTAGTAATCTAAAGGTAATCTTTTCATAAATTAAATTTACCTCTTTTAAAAATTTCGATAAGTTATAAGCTTTACTTTTTGAAGCTAATTAAAATATGAATTCATTTATCCTATTAATTTGTACCTAATAACATTTATTTATAAATTTTTATACGATACAGAATATTTTAGCCATAGTTGCGCCCCACGTTTTACGTTATAGAAAATTTTCTTCAAATCATATCTCTTGTTTGTAATGTCAGTACCTATGGGGTTTCAGAAAAATTATTTTCTTCTTTTTAGTGCGTTAAAAACGTGGTTTTTTAAAAAAGTTTTTTTTTTATATAAAGTATTATTTTCTACTTTTTAGTCTTCATATATTTACATTTACTTTATTCTTTTAACGGGTTTTTAACGGTTTTTTCAAATTTAAATATTTACACTTTTTGTTTTGATTTTCCCATACAAAATTATATTCATTAATTATGCTCTAATTAAACACTTGCAAGCTACGAATGTGTTATTTTATTGTATTGTCATCCAGAATACATAACTCTGAAAAGTTTCAGAGCGATTGGATGACTGGAAGTGGTCGAAATTTCGATTGCAAGATTTGACCCGAACAGATAAATAAACAAACAAACAAACAAGAAAGCAAGCTAAGAAAAACGTGGTAAAAAAATGATTGCCGCCGTTTTTTAAAATAATTAAATTATTCTATAGATTATAAAATAAAAATTATTGTATTAACATTAAAAATATTGAAATAAAAAATAATATTTAGTTTGATTTAATAAATAAAAATATTATAAACATTTTTAGTGGGAATGGGAATTTCTCGGGGAGGAAGGGAGGTCAGATAAGCGACAACTTTTATTCTAAATGTTCGCCCTCCCTAGCTGTGACGTCATCCATAAGAAGATGTAAAGAAAAGGGCTGTTTTTAGTGTTTTCCCGACAATTATTCGATTTTTTCACGCCGGAAAAACCATCCTTGGACTTCAACGAACATTTTAAAAAAAGAATTCTCAAAATTGGTTCAGGCGTTATTGAGTGATGCAATTACAAACTTTTTGAGATTAATTTTTATTAATTATTAATTTGATTAAGTAAATTTGAATATATTTTTCATCTTGAAATTAAAATCAAGTTATTTTAATTAACTTGTACCATCTTAGGAAGAATTTTTTTCAGTCATTCAATTAAAATTAATAAATAATATTTATTAAACCAGCGCTTGATTGGCTTTTTGTTGAAGGCACCATGGCACGTGTTGGCGCGTGAGATTTGCAGTGTTAAAAAATTAATTCTGGTAATTTCAGCGATTCAATCAAGCTGAAAAACTATATATAGCAGTTTTATACAATGATTAATCATGTGAAAAATTATTAAACATATATCTTTATTTTTACGGTCACTTTAGAGGAAAAAAAATCAAAACGTTGTAGGTAATGACCCTCTTCCGGTTGAGCTACATTTCTCAAAAGTTGATAGAAAACTATGAATTTTGAATAATGTCCATGTACCAAATTTTATCATTCTAGCTCAAACCGTTTTTGCGTAATCTTGTCTACATACACACACATACACACACACACACACACACACACACACACATTTTTCTCAACCTTAGTGAAAATGATTCAGGAAACTTCAAAACGTATAAAAACATCAAAATCTCAACATCGAAAAATTTCGTGATCGCAATACTATCTCTGGCGAGATAGTAAAAAAATGATTCATTATTATTGGATTTGGCTGGTAATATTAATACCTGGGACACTGAGCTCTCGCTCTACTCTTTAAAAAATAATGATATACAATTCTTTAATTATTTATTACAATTATTAAATGTATTAAATAATATTTTATTGAAAAAATATTAAAATTTATAAAACTATCTAAAACTTAATTAATAAAAGAACAATGAATAAATAAATCACGAAAATAGATAAAAATAAATGCACTCGGCGAGTTTCGATCCTTCGAACTCGGGGAGTAAAAACAATTGTTCTAACCACTCGTCTAAGTATTTTGATAATAAAAATAAGTTATTTTTACCATCTTTCGAAGATATTTATTTGTTTTGTTGTTCTTTTTTGAGAGAGATTAATAAATATATATATATTTTATTAAAAATAAATATTTTTAATTTTATTTCGAAATTAAATAATAAATTTTAAAATATTTTAAATAAAAAAAAAATATTAATACAATTTCAGTTAAAAAATAAAAATGGATGTCATGTGACGTCACCCATATATAATTTTAAATTAAGAAATAAATAATGAAGCTGTATGTTTCAAGAGATATGATCAATAAAACTTAATTTTTCTTTATAAATACTATATCTAGTGTGAATTTGAAAAAAATCGTTAGAGCGGTTTTTGAGAACCCATGGCTATATCTTATCTTATTATGCTAGCTAAAATTGTATATATCTATATATCTATCTATATATCTATTTATCTATAACCATTGGTTCTCAAAAACCGCTCTAACGATTTTTTTCAAATTCACACTAGATATAGTATTTATAAAGAAAAATTGAGTTTTATTGATCACATCTCTTGAAACTTACAGCTTCATTATTAATTTCTTAATTAAAAATTATATATGGGTGTGACGTCATCAATTTTACTTCAATTAATATTTTTTTTATTTTTAAAATATTTTAAAATAAAATAAATTTCGAAATAAAATTAAAAATATTTATTTTTAATAATATATATCTTATATATAAAATTCTCCTGTCACAAAACTTTGAAATCATACTCCTCCGAAACGGCTTGACCGATTCTTATGAAATTTTTTATGTATATTCAGTAGGTCTCAGGGCATGTCAGACTTCGTTTAGAAAACCGCTAATTGGTAAGGTGTGTAGGAAATGCTAATTAATTAAAAATAGTTTAGTTACCATACTAGCTCATAGAGGCGCTGGTGGCGAAAATTTGACATCATATATATATCCTGATAGGAGCATTCAAAAATAAGTGGTTCGTATGTGAACGGTCTAAGGCGTTAACTTATGACTTTGTACTTTCGGTTCGAAACTAGCAAAGGCACATTTTTTTTTTTTTTTATTATATATTTTTTTACAAATTTATTAATTTTTATTATTTTAATATTTTATTAAATTAAATTTTATTATTAAATTTTATTAAATTAAATTTTAATATTAAATTTTATTTTATTAAATTTTAATATTAAATTTTATTTTATTAAATTTTAATATTAAATTTTATTTTATTAAATTTTAATATTAAATTTTAATTTATTAAATTTTAATATTAAATTTTATTTTATTAAATTTTAATATTAAATTTTATTTTATTAAATTTTAATATTAAATTTTATTTTATTAAATTTTAATATTAAATTTTATTTTATTAAATTTAATATTAAAATTTATTTTATTAAATTTTAACATTAAATTTTATTTTATTAAATTTTAATATTAAATTTTATTTTATTAAATTTTAATATTAAATTTTATTTTATTAAATTTTAATATTAAATTTTATTTTATTAAATTAATAATTATGTCAATTAAATTTTGTGAATAAATGAACAAATATAAAAAACTATATATAAAATTTGAATTTTCATCCATTCATTCATTTAAAATGATATCAACTTTCTCTTCCTTCTTGGAAAAACCCATATTGCCATCCCTAGCGTCAACTATCTATGTATATATATAAAAAAGGTTTTTGTCTGCATATTGCAGCTGGATGCTCTGTGCTCAGAATTTAAAAATTATTATAATATTTCACTTTTTATTTTAAATTCTAATATTCAAATATCAATTAAATTAAATAATTTATTCTAAAAGTTGTCATTTAAATTTATTTACTAAAATATTTAGATCATATTTAACTTAATTCTTTATATATATATATTCTTTCTATATATTGGAATATTTCTTCTTTTCTATTTGAAAGTGAAAGCTTAAAAAAACAGAATATATTTTATTTTTAAACTTTTTTTTTCGAATACAAAAATATTTTCTAATCGTCAATTAAAATGAGTAAATTATATTATTTTTGTTTTTGTTTCAATTATTAATTACAAATATATTTTAAGTGCAAAAATGATTTCTTGGTTATTTAAAATATGTTTTTTTAGACAAATGATATAAACGAGATGTTTTAAATTTATGTCTTTTTTATATTTTTTTATTAATAGGCTTCTTTTTTTATTTTTAATTTTTAATAAATTCTCTTTTTTGATATGATATTAATAAAAAATAATATTAAATTGTATATAAAATTAAAAATTAGAATATTTGAATTTTTTTAAATTTTAACACATGTAATCAATCATATGCATAACGAATGGAAAATTTTGAAAATCAACTTAGTATTAAATTCAGAAAAAAATACTCATATATAGAATATAATAGACCATTCGAATATAATTTAAAACTATTTTTCTCCTTCTATTTTAAATTTAAAAAAAAAACGGAGTGTTACGAAATTAAGATGCCTGGATAGGTAAATGGGCTGGAATAGGAGGCAATTTATAATTTTCTTCTAATTCAGATTGAAATTAATAGTGATAAGAAAATATATTTATTAACAAAATCTTAATATACAAAATGTAGAATTTGAATATGTAGAAGGATAATAATATTTGAGAAAATTTAAATCGAGGTAGAAATCGGGAAACGCCTGTTATCATGCAGTAAAGAGGGTTATCTCATCAAAATTATTATCAAAAGGAATCAAAATTAAAATATATAAACCAATTATTTTGCCTGCCTGTTGTATTATATGGGTGGGACGCATGGTCTATGACCCTGGGAGATGAGAGTAGATTCAGAGTATTCTTTCCAGCATATATTGGCCAAAGAAAGGTGAGGTCACCGGGGAATGTCGGAGACTGCATAACGAGGAATGGCATGACCTCTATGCATCTTCAGAAATAGTTAGGGTTATAAAAGCGAAAAAGCTGCGATAGGCAGGAGACGTGGCTAGAATGGGAGAGGAAAAAGATATTGGATTGGAAAACGGTGCGGAGACCGATTGGAAAACGTCCGCTTGGAAGACCAAGGACGCGTAGGAAGGGACGTAAGAGAGATGGGGCAAGGGCTCAAGATAGGGACACTTGGAGAAATGTGGTTGCTGCGGCCAAGTACTTTCGAGTTTCTTAGAGTCACAGAGATAGATAGATAGATATAACATATACAATAATATACAATAATAATATATATAATTAAAATATATTTTAAATAAGAACACAAAAAGAAATGAATGTTTTATGTAATATACTGATTGAAACAAAATGGATGAAAACCTTTTACTACTCTTAACCAAATACTAAGTACCACTCGGGGGGGTACAGGGGGCGGAGCACCCGTCTAGGTGTGGAGAGCGCCGAAGGCGCTCGGAGCAGCTAGTATATATATATATTTATTAATCTTAATTAATTAATTATTAACAAAATAAAATACGGTTGGTTGACTCCCGCTTTTTTTTAAATGAATTGTATTAACATTTTTTTATATATTTAAAATATTTTAAAATTCATTATTTAATTTCGAAATAAAATTAAAAATATTTATTTTTAATAAAATATATATATATATTTATTAATCACTCTCAAAAAAAACAAAAACAAAAACAAAAAAACATATAATTCTTGCAAAGAGAGTAAAAATGTCATGTTAATTAGTTAAATATATCAGTCTAATGGGTAAAGGCACTGTTTTGAATAGTCAACTTAGCAGGATGGAAACCGGCGGAAAAATTTTTTTTTTTTTTTATCTATTATTTTTTAATAAATTACTATTTTATATTTATTTATTCATTGTTCTTTTATTAAATTTAATATTTATTAACATTATTTATTATTAATTTATATATGGACAAATGACACTCATATTGAAATTTGACTCCAGCCTTTTTTTTAAAAGATATTGTATTAATATTTTTTTTATATTTAAAATATTTTAAAATTTTTTATTTAATTTCGAAATAAAATTAAAAATATATATTTTAATAATATTTTATAATTATAAATTACGATATATATTTATCATTCTTCCAATAAAAAAAAAATATTCATGCACTTAGAAACATATCTAATAATACATATTTATGTATTATTGAGGACCCCAAGTTCCATTCATTTTAATCAGATTGATGCAATGATGCAACATTTAATAATTGTAATCAATAATTAAAGAATTGTATATCAGCTCGGTATCCCAGGTATTAATATTACCAGCCAAACCCAATAATAATGAATCATTTTTTTTAACTTAAGTACCGAGCCGAGGCTCGGGGTCCCGGTACTATATACAATTTTAGCTAGCATAATAAGATAAGAGTACCGGGACTCCGAGCCACGGCTCGGTAATTAAAAAAAAAAATAATTCATTATTATTGGGTTTGGCTGATAATATTAATACTAGGGACACCGAGCTCATATACAATACTTTAATTATTTATTACAATTATTAAATGCTTCATCATTGCATCAATCTGATTAAAATGAATGGAACTTGGGGTCCTCAATAATACATATGTATTATTAGGTATGTTTCTAAGTGCATGAATATTTTTTTTTATTGAAAGAATGATAAATATATATCGTAATTTATAATTATAAAATATTATTAAAATATATATTTTTAATTTTATTTCGAAATTGAATAAAAATTTTTAAAATATTTTAAATATAAAAAAATATTTATACAATATCCTTTAAAAAAAGGCGGGAGTCAAATTTCAATATGGATGCCATTTGTGACGTGATCCATATATAAATTTAAATTAAGAAAAAACTAATGAAGATGTATTTATCCTGAGATGTGATCAATAAAACTCAATTTTTCTTTATAAATACTATATCTAGTGTGAATTTGAAAAAAATCATTAGAGCGGTTTTTGAGAACCCATGGCTAAACAAACAAACAATTTTAGCTAGCATAATAAGATAAGAGTACCGGGACCCCGAGCCTCGGCTCGGTACTTAAGTTAAAAAAAATGTTTCATTATTATTGAATTTGGCTGGTAATATTAATACCTGAGACACCGAGCTATTGCTCGACCCTTTAAAAAATATTGATATACAATTTTTTAATAAAATCTCATATCAAAAAAGAAAATTTATTAAAAATTAAAAATAAAAAAATATAAACAAAAAGTTTAATGTATGGATATATGTGTTCATGCAATGAAAACAGATATCGGTATAACAAATATTTTTAATTTTATTTAATAATTATAATATAAATAATAAGATATAAGAAGCGGTGGCTTGATTGAATAAATGTGTTAAAATTTAAACAAATTCAAATATTCTTTTATATACAATTGTAATAATAAATAATAATGATTTGATAAAGAATATAACTTTAATTTGGGCGTCAAGATAATAAGGGTTGATAAAAAAAACTTTCACAAAATATTTGTATATTGTTAACGGGTTTAATAGAAAGAAAGAAAACAAAAATAAAGATAAATTTACCAAATATTTCAGAACATGGAACATATAAACATAAATTTAAGGATTGAGTACCATGCCCTATCTCATCAGCTCAATGGTTTCACAACGACTCCAACGACTGTCTATCATAGCGAGCCAAGGGCTGCTAAGATCTTTAGAGGGAATCCCTTTTAGTTAGGGCCGGCTCCATCTGAGCAGCACCTCCTGGGAGCCAATTCCAGTGGATGAGTTCACCAGGTTTAAATATAATTACAAATAAAATAAATGGTCCGCCCGTAACACACACATATTATATACAATTTAATATTATTTTATATATATTTGTAATATATTGGAAATATATTATCTTAGTGTAATGTATTGGAAATATATTATCTTTAGAATATGTTGGAATAGATTATATAATATACATTATGTCATATATTAAGAATGTGAGATCAGAGCGTGAGAATATTATTATCACTGTCCACACGTGCAAGGCTGCTGGGGGAGAATGGAATTTGCATAGGTTAGCGTCTGCTAGAAGATTATATAATATACATTATGTCATATATTAAGAATGTGAGATCAGAGCGTGAGAATATTATTATCACTGTCCACACGTGCAAGGCTGCTGGGGGAGAATGGAATTTGCATAGGTTAGCGTCTGCTAGAAAAATAAGAAATGATTAAGTCGAGAGGATGTACGTGGGTGGGAGTGAGATAGAGACAGGATGGAGACAGAGGAGACAGCAAGTGAAATGGCTCAAGGTGATGGGAAAGAAATAAGAAATGCGTAGGTGAAATAGGAACCGCGTGGGACGCCCGTTATGAGTCGAAACCATAATGTGCAGATTTTTGCATTACAGAGAAGAGAGATGGGTGCCTAGGGAAGGAGAAGGGAATGGAGAGGAGAAGGGGGAGAAGACTTAGAAAAGAAACAGCGCGGACAGGCCTGGAGACAGAAAGATACTGGGGGCGTAAGATGTGACCCACTGAGGCCCTGGGAGGGGAGAGAGGGGTAGGATGGAAAGTGTGAAGTGTATGATATAGTATAAGGGAATGAATTATTGTTAAGTGATTGTGAATGTTTGTGTTAATATTTCTAGTTATATCAATATTGAGTGTCGGCCGGCACAACGAAATTGTAAGTCCAATAACATGTATTTTAAATAAATTAAATAAAATGTTTTCAAGGAAATTAATATCACATTGAAAAGTAATATAAATTTCTTAAGTAATTTGTAATTAAATTGTGTAAATTATAATTGAATGAATTTCTGATTTGAAATAAATTAAATAAAATGCTTTCAAGGATATTAATATCACATTGAAAAGTAATATAAATTTCTTAAGTAATTTGTAATTAAATTGTGTAAATTATAATTGAATGAATTTATGATTTGAAATAAATTAAATAACATGTATTTAAATAAGTAATATAAATTTAATTAAATAAACAAGTTGAATTAAATAAATTATAGTAAATGAATCAATATAAAATTAATTACATAAACAAGTTAAATTAAATAAAAAATATTTAAACGAATTAATATGAAATGGATTAAGTCGAATGAATTTGATTAATTAACTTATAACTAAAGTGTAACCTAATTAAATGAACAAAATAAATAAATTGTTTAAATAGATTAATGTTTTAAATTTGATTTATATTTGTAAACCTAATTAAATGAACAAAATAAATCAATTGTTTGAATAGATTAATGTTTTAAATTTGATTTATATTTGTGACCTTATTAGATGAACAAATTAAATAGATTGTGTTTGAATATATTAATGATTTAATTTTGATTTATAATTGTATCCTAATTAAATGAACAAGTTAAATAAATTGTATTTTGAAGGGACTAATAATTTGAACTCGATCAATAATTGTATCTTGATTAAATAAATAAATTAACTTAAGTTAAAGGATGTTTTTTAATAACCAATTTGACACACTCGTCGTACTTAGGTGGCATAATCTTGTTCCTTCCCCTCTAGTATTATGTACAAGTAAATGCTCGGCTTTAAAGTAAGTACACGGCCCGTTACAAATAGTACGCGGCCCTACGTTACATATTTATATTATTGAATATATGTGTTAAAATTTAAACAAATTCAATTTTAAGAATATACATATATATATATTAAAGAAAGAAATTGTTTTTAAAATATCCTAAATAATATGTAACAATTTTCAAGATAGAAATTTATTACAATATTACTATTATTAAATGTTGCATCATTGCATCAATCTGATTAAAATGAATGGAACTTCGGGTACTCAATAATAATAAATAAATAATATTAATAAATATTTAATGATATTTTAGTGAAGAAATATTAAAAATTATAAAACTATCTAAAACTTAATTAATAAAATAAAATAAAAGAACAATGAATAAATAAATATAAAATAGTAATTTATTAAAAAATAATAGATTAAAAAAAAAAAAAAACTATTTTCCGCCGGTTTCGATCCTGCGAAGTTGAATCGTCAGACAGTCGCTCTACCCAATAGACTAATAATACTTAGATGATGAAAACGACATTTTTTACTTTCTTAGCAAGACGTATATGTTTTTTGTTTTTGTTTTTGTTTTTTTTTTGAGAGAGATTAATAAATATCTATATATATTTTATTAAAAATAAATATTTTTAATTTAATTTCGAAATTAAATAATAAATTTTAAAATATTTTAAATAAAAAAAAATATTAATACAATTTCAGTTAAAAAATAAAAATGGATGCCAATTTTGACGTTTTCCATATATAATTTTTAATTAAGAAATTAATAATGAAAATGTATTTTTCAAGAGATGTGATCAATAAAACTCAATTTTTCTTTATAGATACTATATCTAGTGTAAATTTGAAAAAAATCGTTAGAGCGGTTTTTGAGAACCAATGGCTATATATATATACAATTTTAGCTAGCATAATAAGATAAGATATTATTCAGAAGAATTTTATCTTACATAAGCGACATTGTTTATATTTTGTATGTTTAAAGATCCTTTTAGTTGTATATTTTTTATAGGAATATTAGTTAGAGAACTTTGGATTATTTTTAAAAAAATACTTCTTTATTTAAGTTAATTTATAATTAATTAATTAATTAGGTAAAACATGAAGTGGGGACGAGAATTTTATAGAATAACTGCCTAAACAAAAAAAAAATCTACTTATATAAATAAAATGTATATTAAGTTTAAAATTTTTTTAAAAGCATTACATTTATCTTCACGTTCCTGATAATTAGTAGGATTCCAAATTACACAGTTTACATAAACAATTACAATGATTATCTTGGGGCTTCAGATCTTAATCTATTAATTCAATATATTTTCTCAATTTCTTTTTTATCTCTCAATTTATTGTTATATTTTCAAAATTGTATTAGTGTATACATTTATAAGTAAAAGTTTTGTTTGATTCCCAACCTAGTTTTAAATAAATACCGGGACCCCGAGCCTCGGCTCGGTACTTAAGTTAAAAAAAATGATTCATTATTATTGGGTTTGGCTGGTAATATTAATACCTGGGATACCGAGCTGTCGCTCGACCCTTTAAAAAATATTAATATACAATTCTTTAATTATTTATTACAATTATTAAATGTTGCATCATTGCATCAATCTCATTAAAATGAATTGAACTGGGGTCCTCAATAATACATAAATATATAAATATGTATTATTAGGTATGTTTCTAAGTGCATGAATATTTTTTTTTTATTGGAAGAATGATAAATATATACCGTAATTTATAATTATAAAATATTATTAAAACATTACATAAAACATTATTCATTTCTTTTAGATTTGTTAATTACATTAAAGTAATTTTCAGTTAAGTGAAAAATTATTTATTTTGATATAAATCCAACATAGAAAAAAACATAACTGTTTGCTGCACTGCTTTTATCCTAAATTTATCCTTCAAAATAAATTTATAAAGCCTTGCAAGTCCGCTTTTTTATAAAAATAAGTTGACCTGTGACCGGGTCCGAACCGACCGACGGTTTGAAATAAATTAATTTCCAGCTACAGAAACAATTTCAAATAATTTTAATATATCTATAATGTAATAAAAAACAGATAGGTATATAACATAAATATTTTTAATTTTATTTTATTTATAATATATAAGTAGGAACTCGCTGTGACGTCATGAATGGCTGGATGACGTCATATAATTTTAAATCAAGAAAAAACTAATGAATATGATTTTCCCGAGGATAAAACCAATACAAAGTGCATGATTCGTGGTGATATATAAAAAAATCTCCTCATGTGAAATTTGGTGTGAAAATAATAAAAAATGTTTCTAAGTGCAAGAATATTTTTTTTTTATTGGAAGAATGATAAATATATATCGTAATTTATAATTATAAAATATTATTAAAATATATTGTAGACAGAAAGTCCTCTGTCCCCCCCCCTACAAACACCTTAACTAATTCTGGGAATGGCCCAGAAGGAATGGGTAAGGGGTCTATTGTTTTGCACCCATATAAAAGGCCAGAAGGCCAGTGTGAAAGCACAGTTAGTGTACACTGAGAATTACTGAAGCATCCTGAATAAGATCTCTCCCTGTATCGTAAGCCTGCTACAAAAGGATATACTACTTCAGAGTCCATAAGCCAGTTTGAATCCAAGCTAATCGAGAAGGTCTTTCGATCTCAAGAAACCCGCGAGACACCTTCCAGCACACCCAGATAAGTGACACAATCCACTCTTCAATACACAAATCAGTGCTAGCTGACACTTAAAACAACTTTAGTATTAATAATAGTGATTAATCTTACTTAATATCAATTGATATTTTCTGTAATTTTATTGAAGCCAGAGTGCTAACTAGTGTATAATAAATTTAGAATAAGTATTTAAATATTTTATTTTATTTTTTTCCTTCCTGATTATCCTGTTGGATACTACATGGAAGTTCCACCTCGAATGAATTAAAATAATACTTTTTCACTGGATTTAAAATAAAATATAAATTATTAAAATTTACTTAATTAATTTATTTAGATTAATTTTTTTTATTATATGTTATTAATTTAACTAATTGTTCTTAGTTGTTTTTTGTTTTGTTTGAAGTCAAGAGTGTTCGTTCACCGTTTTGTTTATTGTTCTTTTCGTTTTGAATAACTTTAATTGCAGAATGGCATCAGAACAAAATTTGGGTGCAGATTCTAATAGCCAGCTTATCGAAATGATGAAGCAAATGAATAGAAACTGGGAAAAAAAATTTGATTAATTTAAAACAGAAATAGGGGATAAATTAGGGAAAATAAGCAACAAAATTAACGAGTTAGAAACACAAGTAATAACTCACAATCACAATTTTCAGAATTTAGGTGAGGTCGTTATCGGGTTGGAGGACCAGTTAGCTGAAAATAAAGACAAATTTGATAAAGGAGCTAGGGCACAAATAAATAGTCAGGAAGAAATGAAACAAACAATAGCCGAAATGAGGGAGGAAGTGGAAAAGATAAATGATAAATTTACAAATCTATTAATAGAAAAAACAGATCAGGGACCCCCATGCACGTAAAATCTCAAAATTCAATAGTCAACTTGGCCGATGTTCGAGCGATATGTTCAAACTTAAATAAGTTTGGGGATGAGCTTAAAATTGAATTTAATCATCCTACTGAATTTATAAATGATTTTGAAAGGGTGGCCAAGGAATTTCAATGGTCAAATAAAATTGTTACTGAGGCTTTTATTTATTGTCTGTTAGGGCCGGCACGTACCTGGGCAATGAATAATAGGTCAGAATTACAAAAGTTGGATGACATAAAAAAAAACTTTTTGGCTAAATATTGGAATGTAGACATTCAGAACAAATTTATAACACAATTTATGCATGGAAATTATAGAATAGATAAACCGTTAGCATGCCAATTTGGAGATAGGTATAAATGGGCAAAATTTTTAACTCATCCATTAGATGACGCCTATTTAATAAAATCATTAAAAGCTAAATTGCCAAGGACCCTCAGGATGAATCTACTTTTTGTAAAGAATGACAAAGAAACAATGGTAGAATTAATAACGGAATTTGAAAACATTTCGAATGAAAAAAATTTAAATAGAGAATATTTTTCAAATAAATATTCTAATAACACTAAAAAATTTTATGGCCAAAGAAACAATGTAAATAGGTCGCCGAGAAAAGAATATATAAAAAATGGTAGGCCAACCGACCCATCGTTCACAGGTAAAAGGGTAGAGTCGGGTCGAAAAGGTCCCTTTAGAGGCCAAGCGAACAATAGGTATTCGAAATTCAATGAATCCCGAAGACAGAGACAAAATTTTAAAACAACCAACGCTGTAGAAATTGAAAATCCCGTTAGAGAAATTTTTGAAACATTTGTAAATACAGATTCGGGAGATCAGGAGGATAATCATCAGTTAAACGATTAAGCCTGGGGATAAGCCGGCAACCCCCAACAAGGCAAAATTTAGACAAAAAGCCGGATGATAATAAAAACAATAAAACGGAAACCGCCCCCATTACATCAAAATTTGATAATTTAAATAATGACTGCGTGTGGATAACTTTAGAATTTAAAAAAGAAAAAGTACCTGCATTAATAGATACTGGAAGTGAGGTAAGCTTAATAAGCGAAAATTTATATATAAAATTATGCCAATCGAAAATCCCTCACGAAATAATAAAAATCCAAGGTACCTTTATACACGGAATTTCGGGTTCTCGTAGTAAAAAAGTGACGACCGCAGTGTTACTTAATTTTAATATAGGCTCTATTGAAACGTATATGACTTTCTTAATCGTTCCGAATCTCAAATTGAATTGTTTATTAGGAATAGATTGGTGTAGAAAGAATAATGTAGCGATGAAATTTAATAAAATAAATACAACTCTTTCAATAAACCAAAAGAATATTATTATAAAAAATACAAATCGTTTTATTCAGAATTCTCTATCGGCAACGGCATACCCAAGATTTTGTTTCGATAATTTAAAGTTATATTCAAAGGACACGAGTATAAATATACCAGAAAAAGAACTAAACCGATTAATGGAACAATTTAAGGATATATTCTCGGAAAAACCGGGTTGCGTTAAAGGATACATGCACACAATTGAGTTACATGACAATAAACCGGTTAAACAAAAACAATACCCAATCCCACATTCTCATCGTGAGCCCTTAAGAAAACTTTTAGAAAAATATTTATCTTGGGGGGTAATAGAAAGATCTACATCCGAATATTCGAACCCAATTAGGACAATAATAAAAAAAGACGGAAGTATAAGGCTTTGTCTGGATGCTAGGCAACTGAATAAAAAAATGAAAACATTAACAGAAATCCCCCCACCCCCAGAGGAATTATTATTAATGGACAAAAAACCGAAATGCCTTTCGCTCATTGACCTAACGCAATCTTACTGGCAAATTAATCTAAATCCATCCTCAAGACCGTTCACGGCTTTTCTTTTCGAAGGAAAGTGTTATCAATTTACAAGACTTCCATTCGGCTTAAGTACAAGCGTAGCATCATTTAATCGAGCAATGGAATATGTATTAGGTCAATCAACAAAATCATTTAGTACTAATTATATTGATGATATATTAGTTTATTCCGACAGCCCAGAGCTTCATTTACAACATATAGAAACATTATTCAACCAATTTAGAAAATTTAATATCAAATTAAATATGTAAGGAGGACCGTTTCAAGTTGGGGTCACTTTGTAGACGATCCTCTTACGTTGGGTGACAATTTATAAGGGGATCTAAGTATGAGGCACTTGTAATGACCCACGATGACGTGAATTGTTAATTATGTTAAGTTAATGATGGGCGCCAACTTTGGATATCCCAAAGTATAAAAGAGTGTTGAAAAATTAAGGGAAAAGGGAAAACACAATAATAATGTTCACATTAATTTACTTTAATTAAATAGATAAAAATTAACAAATTAAATATACAAATTTTAAATAGAAAAATAAGAAAATGTAATTCACTATTATCACTGAAATTAGCAGAAATAATTATCACAGGGTGTGATGATAAGGATTATACACAAATAATTATATCACGGGACGTGATAAGTATAGGTTATATCAGGATGATATCACTTGTTCGACTGTATCACAGGGTGTGATGATAAAAATGATTATATACAAAATAATTATATCACGGGACGTGATAAATACCAGGTCATATCGGGATGATATCACTAGTTCCACTGTATCACAGGGTGTGATGGTAAAAATGATTATATACAAAATAATTATATCACGGGATGTGATAAATACCAGGTCATATCGGGATGATATCACTTGTTCAACTGTATCACAGGGTGTGATGGTAAAAATGATTATATACAAAATAATTATATCACGGGATGTGATAAATACCAGGTCATATCGGGATGATATCACTTGTTCAACTGTCCATTCTCAACTGTCAAAAATATAACAACTTGGAGGGATGGTTACTCCCCTTAGTCGAAATATATCTATATATATATATTACATTTTAAGAATAATGCGACCAAATAACTTTGTTAATAAAATAAGAGAATAGAAAAACAAAATAAACTAAAAAAATAGACAAACAAAATAAAATGTATAATAAAAAAATATAACTAAGAATATAAATACTTTGTCCGTTACAAATATAAAAAAATCGGAATTTTTCAAAAGGGAACTTAAATTCCTAGGCCAGTGATGTCTATTTATGGGGTACGACCTGATGAAGATAAAATCGAGGCGATAAAAAATTGGCCAACACCTTCTAATAGAAAACAATTAAAATCATGGTTAGGTTTGGTATCCTATTATCGTCGTTACTTTCCTAATTGCTCAGCTGTGCTTTCTCCACTCAGAGAAGCTGCTAATAATAATAAATGGGCGTGGTCAAAAGAATTGGAAAATGAATTTAAAAAATGTGAAGAGATATTTATTCAAAAAGTAATATTAAAATATCCCGATTATAGTAAACCTTTTATTGTGTATGTAGATGCTAGCTACAAGGGATTGGGAGCGGTGCTAGTTCAAAAAGATCAAAACAATAATGAGAGACCGATTTTCTTCGCAAGCAGGTGCCTTTTGAATTAAGAGAGAAACAACACAGTCACAGAATTAGAGCTTCTAGGGGTTGTTTGGGCATTAAAAAATTTCGATCAATTATATTAGGCTACCCAATCACATTAAAAACAGACCATAAAGCGCTAGAAATGCTTAACCACACCACATTAGTGCACAATTGTAAATTATCACGTTGGGTGAACTATATTTCAGAATTTAATTTGTCAATTGAATATATAAAAAGCTCAGACAATAAAATAGCAGACACTCTAAGCAGAAATTCATCGTTTAATTCGAGTCAAAACGCAACCAAGAATATTTTATCAGCAATAAACGTCACGGAAAATCCATTATCAAAAAATCTAAATTCATTAATAACAAAAATATTCAACATCAATTAAACGATTCAAATTTAAAAACGATTATTGAAAAATGTGGAGCTAGCGGCGACTGGGAACAGTATTTTACACAAAATTATGTACTTTTTAAAAAACCGCAAAGGGAGGGGGACAATATAAAATTAGTAATACCTGAATCTATGCAAAATGATTTAGCTAAGAGCTATCACGAATTTTATGGACATTACGGAATTAATAAAACACTTTGGTTTCTAAATAGGGAGTATTATTGGCGGAAAATGAACCGAACAGTTAATAGAATAATAAAAAGTTGCGAAATATGTCAAAAAACCAAATATCCCAAAGCATATTTGTCAGAAGGGTCATTTCATGTATCAGCATCGGAACCATTCGAGATGATAGCTGTTGATATTTATGGCCCTCTGCCGAAATCAAAATTTAACAATTGTTATATTTATGTCTTTGTAGATATTTTCTCTAAATATGTTTGGCTTAAACCTGCAACCAAAATAACCGCAAAAGAAACAGTGAAAATTACAAAAAAACTATTTGAGGAGGAATCTTTTCCGAAAATATTTTTAGCGGATCGGGGAAAGCAATTCACAGCTAAAGTGTAGAGTACTTAGAATCGGTAAATATAAAAGCTAAATTTACCGCAATACGTAATTCTCAATCAAATCCAACCGAGAGAATAATGAAAGAATTAAATAGGTTATTTAGATCATACACTCACTCACATCATTCAGGATGGTTCGAACATGTCATGGAGTTACAAAATATAATTAATAAAGTCCCAAATAAAACAACAAAACTACCCCCCGAATTTTTGATAAAAGATAAACAACCATACACACCTGTTCAAGAATATTTTGAATTAGACCCGGACCCATTTAAAATAAAAGAGAAAGAATATAAATTGGCTTTGAATAGGGTTCAAAAACACAAAGGCAAATAGATGAAAAGAGAAAGGAAAAAGAATTTTTTTCAAAACCTTATTCATTAGGTGACAAAGTCCTTGTAAAGTCTAATAAACCGTCCTCATTCCAAAATAAGTTATATCATAAATTTTTTTTCATATACGAGGGGCCATATGTTATTTCAGGTATATCAGGAAATGGATCTTATACTCTAAGAACAATAGATAAGAAACGTGAGATAGGTACTTATAATTCTAGGCTTTTAAAACCTTATTATGTTCCAATCAATGAGATCAATCAATAAATTATAATAAAATAAAAGTTTATGGTTCAAAAAAAAAAAGTGAAGTGCCGTTCAGTGACAAGTTAAACATAGTGATTACTATCTGGGACGCGCGCTTAGAGACAAGGATGTTAATAGTATAAAGAAAATTTAATTCTTAAATTTTCTTTCGAAAATGAATGGGATGTAGACAGAAAGTCCTCTGTCCCCCCCCCCCCTACAAACACCTTAACTAATTCTGGGAATGGCCCAGAAGGAATGGGTAAGGGGTCTATTGTTTTGCACCCATATAAAAGGCCAGAAGGCCAGTGTGAAAGCACAGTTAGTGTACACTGAGAATTACTGAAGCATCCTGAATAAGATCTCTCCCTGTATCGTAAGCCTGCTACAAAAGGATATACTACTTCAGAGTCCATAAGCCAGTTTGAATCCAAGCTAATCGAGAAGGTCTTCGATCTCAAGAAACCCGCGAGACACCTTCCAGCACACCCACTCAGCGGCCCAGATAAGTGACACAATCCACTCTTCAATACACAAATCAGTGCTAGCTGACACTTAAAACAACTTTAGTATTAATAATAGTGATTAATCTTACTTAATATCAATTGATATTTTCTGTAATTTTATTGAAGCCAGAGTGCTAAATAGTGTATAATAAATTTAGAATAAGTATTTAAATATTTTATTTTATTTTTTTCCTTCCTGATTATCCTGTTGGATACTACAATATATATTTAATTTTATTTCGAAATTAAATAAACAATTTTAAAATATTTTAAATATAAAAAAAATATTAATACAATATCTTTTAAAAAAAGGCGGGAGTCAAATTTCAATTTGAATGTCATATGTCATCGATATATAAATTAATAATAAATAATATTAATAAATATTAAATTTAATAAAAGAAAAATGAATAAATAAATATAAAATAGTAATTTATTAAAAAATAATAGATTAAAAAAAAAAAATTATCTTTTTACCATCTTCCGACTCCAAATACCAAACCATTTTTACTTTCCCGCATACTTCGTATAAGGGAAGTATTGGAATCGTCAAAAAATTTCGACTTCGAGATTTCTATAGATCTTGACGTTTTAGACCTCCCTGAGTCGGAAAATACCATTTTTCGAATTATGTCTGTTTGTGTGTATGTATGTATGTATGTATGTATGTATGTAATGTCTATAAGCAAATTTACTCAAAAACTAATCAAGCTAGGACTTCGAAATTTGGTACACCGATATTATTCACAGTTTGTAGATTTCTATCAAAATTTCGTCAAAATCGGTTAACCGGAAGTGGTACTTTACCTACACTGGTTGCGTTTACCTTTCAAGTAAAGTCCCAGTTTGCTTCGAGATATTTGCTTCATATTTTGTATATAGATTTAAGAATATGAAAAAAATTGAGATACCAAATTTCATCATGATCTGACTACTGGAAGTGACATTTTACCTATACAAGTAGCGTTTTCTTTTTTCCCGACCGACGATAGTAAGGGAGGTATTGTTTTCACACCAAATTTCACCTATGGATATTTTTAGGTACATATCTCCACGAATCATGCATTTTCTTAACAGAAAAAAAATGTATTTTTAGCATGATGTCTGTCCGGTCCGTCCGTATAGATGTGTACAGCTTGAACGGCTCAACGGATTTTGATGAAATTTGGTATATTTACTTTATGCATCAGTATGATGAATTGATCAACTTTTGGTGCAAATCCGGAAACCGGAAGTGCTAGTATTGCCGTTCGAAGAGAGGAAGTGAAGGGTTATTTTCATATCAAATTTCACTTGAGGACATATCTCCACGTGTTATGCACTTTGTATTGATTTTATCCTCGAGAAAAATCATCTTCATTAGTTTTTTTCTTAATTTAAAATTATATGACGTCACAGCCAGCCCTTATATATTATAAATAAAATAAAATTAAAAATATTTATATTATATCCATATCTGTTTTTTTACATTTAAAATATCAGTTAACCGGAAGTAGCACTTTATTCTATCTTATCTTATTATGCTAGCTAAAATTGTATATATATTTGTATATATATATAACCATTGGTTCTCAAAAACCGCTCTAACGATTTTTTCAAATTTACACTAGATATAGTATTTATAAAGAAAAATTGAGTTTTATTGATCACATCTCTTGAAACTTACAGCTTCATTATTAATTTCTTAATTGAAAATTATATATGGGTGTGACGTCATCAATTTTACTTCAATTAATATTTTTTTTATATTTAAAATATTTTAAAATAAAATAAATTTCGAAATAAAATTAAAAATATTTATTTTTAATAATATATATATATATATATATTTATTAATCTTAATTAATTAATTATTAACAAAAAAATACGGTTGGTTGATTCCCGCTTTTTTTTAAATGAATTGTATTAACATTTTTTTATATATTTAAAATATTTTAAAATTCATTATTTAATTTCAAATAAAATTAAAAATATTTATTTTTAATAAAATATATATATATATTTATTAATCACTCTCAAAAAAAACAAAAACAAAAACAAAAAAAACATATAATTCTTGCAAAGAGATTAAAAATATCATTTTTATCATCTAAATATATTAGTCTATTGGGTAAAGGCACTGTTTTGAATAGTCAACTTAGCAGGATCGAAACCGGCGGAAAAAATTTTTTTTTTTTTTTTATCTATTATTTTATATTTATTTATTCATTGTTCTTTGATTAAATTTAATTTCTTTTATTTTATTTTATTAATTAAAATGATGCAACATTTAATAATTGTAATATTGTAATAAATTTTATTTTTTTTATTTTATTAATTACTTATTAGTCATTAACTAATAATTTAATATTAATTCAAAATTTTATAAATTTTTATTATTTAATTTTGCTTTTGTTTATATATATATTTTAATTAACTTATCTTATCTTTTAATTTATATATGGACAAATGACACTCATATTGAAATTTGACTCCCGCCTTTTTTTAAAAGATATTTTTTTATATTTAAAATATTTTAAAATTTTTTATTTAATTTCGAAATAAAATTAAAAATATATATTTTAATAATATTTTATAATTATAAATTACGATATATATTTATCATTCTTCCAATAAAAAAAAAATATTCATGCACTTAGAAACATATCTAATAATACATATTTATGTATTATTGAGGACCCCAAGTTCCATGCAATGATGCAACATTTATAATTGTAATAAATAATTAAAGAATTGTATATCAGCTCGGTGTCCCAAGTATTAATATTACCAGCCAAACCCAATATAATAATGAATTATTTTTTTTAACTTAATTACCTAGCCGAGGCTCGGGTCCCGGTGTGATCTTAATATGTTGTCAGAATTAGATAAATAATGTAGAGAGAAAAATTATTTAAAAATAGATATTTATTTAAATGAAATAAAATTATTTAATTTACAGAATGAAAATGTCTATAATAATGTCTAAACATTTTTTCGAGCGACAGCTCGGTATCCAGGTATTAATATTACCAGCCAAAACCCAATAATAATGAATCATTTTTTTAACTTAAGTACCGAGCCGAGGCTCGGGGTCCCGGTACTATATATATATATATATAAATGTTACCAAATATCAAATTTGACACCAATAAACTAATACGAACTGGCTCTTTATACCTATTTATATGCGGGAAAGTCTAGGGGAGGACACTCCCGCTTATTTATTTTGTTGTTATTTTTTTTTTGAGAGAGATTAATAAATATATATATATATTTTATTAAAAATAAATATTTTTAATTTTATTTCGAAATTTATTTTATTTTAAAATATTTTAAATAAATATAAAAAAAATATTAATACAATATCCTTTAAAAAAATGCGGGAGTAAAATTCCAAATGACGTCACACCCATATATAATTTTTAATTAAGAAATTAATAATGAAGCTGTATGTTTCAAGAGATATGATCAATAAAACTTAATTTTTCTTTATAAATACTATATCTAGTGTGAATTTGAAAAAAATCGTTAGAGCGGTTTTTTGAGAACCAATGGCTATATATAGAAATATATATAGATATATACAATTTTAGCTAGCATAATAAGATAAGATATGTGTTTTGCGAGTTTTATTATTTATCTACACGAATAGCCATCAATGGAAGTCTTTGAGTTATAACTTTCCATTATTCAAAAATTAAATATGGAGAAAGATTAATTATGTAAGATAGAAACAAATAAAGACTGGGTTGTAGAAACCAACAAGTTCAGCGAGGACATATTTACATGTTCTCTGTGCATCCCCAAAAAATAGTAGCTATTAATTAAGGAGGATAGAATCAGTGGCGGATTACCCTGAAGGGGTCCAAAATTTAAAAATGATAAAATTATTTTCTGATTTTATTCACTCAAAAAATCATAAGAAATATGAACAATTGTGTTCAGTAGCACTACAAAGAAAGATAATAGATAGTTTCCATTCATATCTCATCAACTTTTACTATAATAAATAAAATATTTATATATATTTTAAATATTATTTCAGCTTTAGCATGTTCTACACCCCAGAGCCATATTCTGATTTAATTTCAAAGATGCAACAGTTCAATTGAGAATAATACTGGAGTATCAACGATCTTATTCAAAATATTTAGGAAAGGATTTCCTTCGTGCACGAAGAATTGTCGATTGTCAAGCTGGAGCAAATTCTTTTGAACATTTAAATCTATTTTTTATTCTTTTATTAGCTTTATTACCAACTTATTTTATTACAGATGAATCTCAATTTTAAATTAATTTTTTTAAATTTCCATGTTTCCGGCTTTTAAATTATTACAAGTATTTTTAATTTTTAAGATGAAATAAATAGAATGATTTTATAAAAAAAAAAATATAAATAATCTCTGTTATAATATAAAATAAGATTTAGATATAATTTTTAATTGAAACTCGTATTTTAAATAATATATTAATAATGAATTTATTATTTTGAAAGATATATATTATAATATGAATGCATAAATTATATTTTATATTTATTTTTCTTTATTATAATCCTGGTCCGCCGAACTTGAGTTCGAGAGATCGAACATCGCAAAGTTCATTTAGATTTAATAATATATATAGTTCACAATAATTCTGAGATAGCTGGCTAAAATGGAAATTTATTCCAAAGGCCAATAATTAAAAAAATATTTTTTTTAAAAATAGTTCTGGTGCCGCACACCACAAGTAGATAGCGCCGCGCCAACGTGCGCCAGCCCAGGACGGCAACAACATGATGGGGACATGGTATATATATTGTAAACGGTGCGAACAATAAAATGAGTTATGACTCCGACTCAACGGCTTTTATTACTAGCCTTTTCCTAACATCCGACTTCCACCTTACCTATACACATGTCCGCGACACTGGTGACCCCGACGTGATATTTGCTGGAACCGGTTTAATAAACCCTGGGGGTGTCTCCAGCAAATATCTCAATCCTGTCCCGGCTTCCTAGCCGTTTCCATCCATGGCACGACGGCGCCGCCTCCAACTACATCGCCACGGCTGCCGCTGAGGTCGCCGTCATCGCAGTCGCCTCGGACATTATCGCCATCATACCGGTCGTCAACACCACCTAGACCGTACATGTTGGCCATCACTGCCGTCATTTCCATCCGCGCCATCGTCTCCCGCGCGACAACACGTGCTGCGGTCGCCTCCACTGTCCGAGATGTCATCATCGCCACGACCACGAGCGCCCGGTGTCACCGTATCGCAACGTACCTCGATCGGCGCCACCGTCCGGAGGCCATCACGGTCATGACCGCTACCACGGGGGTTGTGTAGATGGCGCCGCGCCAACGTGCGCCAGCCCAGGACGGCAACAACATGATGGGGACATGGTATATATATTGTAAACGGTGCGAACAATAAAATGAGTTATGACTCCGACTCAACGGCTTTTATTACTAGCCTTTTCCTAACATCCGACTTCCACCTTACCTATACACATGTCCGCCACATAGTTATTAATTTATCAATAATATACCATCAATTTATTATAAATATTTAAAAGAAACATTATAATGCACAATTTTATATAATTAAAAATATAATTATATTTTAATTTTTAAATGACAATTATATATTTATGTTTATATTATAAGTAAACTTGGTATATTTTATAATTCGTCCAATTAACCGTCCATTTATTTTATTTTATTAATTTTATTGTATATTTTGATATTGAAAAATTTTTATATATCTATCTATCTATATCTTATCTTCTTATGAGAGTAAAAATTGTTTGTTTCTCTGTTTCTTTGTTCTCAAAAACCACTCTAACGATTTTTTTGAAATTCACACCTGTGATAGTATTTATAAAGAAAAATTGAGTTTTATTGATCACATCTCACGAAAACTACAACTTTATTAGTTCTTCTTAATTTAAATTTATAATATATGGATGACGTCACAACCACCGCCTGTGAGATATATATATCTATTCTTAAAATAAAATTAAAAATATTTATATTATATTCATATATTTGATTTTTTAATTTCATTAATAGTTTTACATTTAAATTATTTGAAATTGTTTCACACAACGTTTAAAAGAAGATTTATCTTTATATTCGATTCGATACATAGTAGGAGAATTAAATGACATCATCAATTTATTATAGAACGAATCCGTAAATATATTTTTAATATTATATATTAGCTATTGATTATATTGTAATTCCACTCTTAATTATATACTTACATGAAAAAGGAAATCCAATTATGAGATCAAAATTAAAATTACTTATTTATATAATCTTTAATTTTGTATATCAAAACGCCAATTGAAAATGAGTGAAAAATGATTTCTTGGTTAGGTATATAAAAATTAAAATATGATTTTTTAGACGTCCTCTATGCATTTTTAATATTAGAATTATTTATTAAAAGAAAACAAAAACAAAATTAAATTATAAATATAAATAAAACATAAAAATTATAAATATTATATACATATTCTTTGACCAATTATATGTTGCATGTTGTGAGTATGTGATTACACAAATTGGGAAAAAATCACTCGAAATGCAATTAAACAAAATAATTGAAAAGTTAGGCTAAGCAGACGTCTTAAATATTATAAGAGATTCGGCAATTGCAATTACAGATAGCGAGGAAAAATTAATGGAGGTTTGAAATTAATAGTGATAAGAAAAAATATTTAGTGACAAAGAGGAACAGTATTAACATACAAAATCTTAATATACAATTTAAATCGAGGTATCAATCGGGAAACGCCTGTTATCATGCAGTAAAGAGGCTTATCTCATCAAAATTATTATCAAAGGGAATCAAGACCATGGACGCATAGGAAGGGACGTAAGAGAGATAGGACAAGGGCTCAGGATAGGGACATTTGGAGAAATGTGGCCAAGAACTTTCGACTATCTTTGAGCTATATAAATAGAAGAATACTACTTTTAACCAAATACGATGTACCACTCGGGGGTACAGGGGGCGGAGCCCCCGTCCAGCTGTGAAGAGCGCCGAAGGCGCTCTGACCAGCTGGTATATATATATAGATATAAAAGGCAATGTTTGTCTGTCTGTCTCGCATAGACTCAAAAACTACCCGTCCAATTACGGTGAAACTTTCATGGATTGTTGTGGGCATACCAAGGAAGGTTTTAGTGTAGTTAAATCCAAAATTAATTTAATTAGTAATATTTTGGTAAAAGTCTGTAGTGTCACAAAACTATCGACAGATGGCGCTACATATAATCTTCAAAATTCAAATATTTTTAATTTTTTTTAAACTGTCAAAAATAACATACCCATAATAACAGTTGTAATATAAATAGAAATATAAACCACAATGTAAGTAAAATATTGAATCGTTTTATTTATATTGTTTCAATTATTGTTTGAATATATATTAAATTTATATATAGATTTATTAAGTATAATAATTCCATTTACTTCAAATTTTTTAAATTTTTTATTTAAAAGTATATTCAGCATTGAAATTGCCATTAAATATGCAGGTAATTGGAACTCCAACATGTAATATTAGCAAATATTCTGGGATGGGAAAAATACTAAGATCATGTCATATCCTATTAAATATTTTGAATTTTATTAATCAATCTAATATAATGAAAAAAAATTAATACTAAGATCATGTCATGTCCTATTAAATATTTTGAATTTTATTTTGAATCATACAATGGTAATGAAATATTGTAGGTAGCAGGGCCGTGCCTGACGGGCGTTCATTGCGTGCACCGCACGCAGGCGGCCGAAATTAAGAGGCGGCCAAATCGTTACAAGTTGTTTACTGGGCAAAAATACAATCGGTTTGTTTTCATTAAGATACGAAGTAAAAACAGTTTCTCTAATCTAATCTATCTAAAAAGAGTTTCTCAGAAATAAGAAATGTATAAAAACTGATTAGGTCGTTGTAGTATTTATATACCTAGTCATGCAGCGAATCCGAATTTTTTCGAACATTGCACGAGCGACGAGCCGAAATAGTTTTTTCAATTGACCGGCGACGCGTAAGCGGTCTTATTCGTCTTATTAGTCGTATTAGTCTATAGACTAGCGAGGATAAATCGTTATTTGTGTCCTGTGTGTGATCCGATATTATTAAAGTCTTTAATTTAACGAATAAAAATAAATTGCTTAATTCCTGAAAACTTTTAGTTGTGTGTTCGTGTGGTGAAATTTAATAAAAAGTTTATTTACTCGACAAAGACTGAAAAAGGAAATACACAAAAAATGTAAAATTTGGGTAGACTTTCACTTTTGAGGCCCGGGAAAATTTGGCGGGTCTTTTTGGAGGGAAAAGGCCTTTTGATATGAAATTCTTAAATAAATATTAAAAAATATTTAATAATATTAAAAAAAATTAAAAAAAAAAATAAACTAATAATTAAAATAAATAATAAAATAGCGCAATTTAATATTAAATTACTTAAAATCTATAATTAATGTATATTTTAATGCGCATAGGATGACACGATAAGAAAATCATTTATAAGCTTTGTAATTTTGGGCCGAGTACTTACTTTAAGCCGAGCATTTACTTGTACATATTACTAGAAGGGAAGGAACAAGATCATGCCACCTGTATGCGACGAGCGGGTCCAATTGGTTATTTAAAAACATCATTTAGCTTAAGTTAGTTCATTTGTTTAATCAAGATACAATTATTAACTAAGTTCGAATTATTAATCCAGTCAAAATATAATTTATTTAATTTGTTCATTTAATTAAGATACAATTATAAATCAAATTTAAATCATTAATATATTCAAACACAATCTATTTATTTTGTTCAATTAATTAGGATACAAATATAAATAGAATTTAAATCATTAATCTGTTCACATACAATTTATTTAATTTAACTTGTTTATTTAATTAATTTTATTTTAATCCATTTAATTATAATTCATCTAGAAATATTTCATTTGATTTATTTCATATTCTGAATTCATTCAATTGTAATTTACAAAGTTTAATTATAAGTTACTTATTCAAATGTATATTACTTTATTCAATTTGATATTGATAACTTTTGAAAACATTTCATTTAATTTATTTCAAATCAGAAATTCATTTAATTATAATTTACAAAATTTAATTATAAGTTACTTATTCAAATGTATATTACTTTATTCAATTTGATATTGATATCTTTTGAAAACAATTTACTTAATTTATTTAAAATACATGTATTAGACTTACAATTAGTTGTCGTGTCGGCCGAACACTTACTATGGATATAACTAAAAATATTAACACTTGATAAAAATATTAACACAAACACTCACAATCACTTAACAATAATTCATCCCCTTATAATACATCATACACTGTACACTTTCCATCCTACCTCCTCTCTTCCCCTGCCGGGGGGCCTCCGTGTATCACATCTTACGACCCTTGTAACTTTCTCACTTTCTGACTGCAGGCCTGTCCGCGCTGTTTGTTTTTCTACGTCTTCTTCCTCTTCTCCTCTCAATTCCCTCCTCCTTCACTGGGCACCCATCCCCCTCTTTTCTGTAATGCAAAAATCTGCATATTATGGTCTCGCCTCATAGCCTTGAACGAATGTCCCACGCGTTTCATATATCACCCACGCATTTCTTATTTCTTTCCCGTCACCTTGAGCAGGCGTGTGGACACCGGTCGTCATAACTTCCCACACGTTTCGTATTTCCCGGCTGGCTCCTTCCTGTCGCTGCTCACCCCTCCGGCATCGTTCATCTCACTTGCATTTATTATAATCTTTCTTAACTTAATTAGTTAACTCATTTCCTCTCAGACGTTAACGTATGCAAATTCCATTACCCCCCAATAGCCTTGAACGGGCGGGCAGCGATAATAATATTCGCACGCCCTCATCTCACTGGCCGCCTCCCCTGTCTCCCCTCATGCCACCTATTAACTTATTTTTCTAGGCAACACCAACGTTGCGAATTCCATTCTTCTTCCTGTTGTGTTCATTTATAATTTATTCATTTTCTCACGGTTATGTAATGCCAACTCATCTTTCTCCCTCTTATACTAACACATTCTTAATCTATGACATAATGTATTTTATATAATATTTTCCCACACATTCTAAAGATAACATAATAATATATTTCCATTACACTAATATATTTCCAATATATCAAATATGATACATTTCCATCACACCAAGACAATATATCTCCAATATATTACACTCCACCACCTTTTAAAAAAGATTGTTTCGGGATAAGGATTTTTCACGAAACAATCCTTTTCAACAGTTCGTCCCCTCCTCTGTTTTGTCCCTGGTACGGCACCATCACTCCTTAGTGGACTCTGCAGCTTCCCGGCCTCCTTCTTCTTCCGTGCACGCTCCCTCCAAACGGATCGTAATTCCAGCGGGGTCATCCCTCCCCGTCCTTCGAGGAGTTTCCTACTTATACCTATAATTAATCCTAGTAACAATCTCGAGGACATCCTCTAACCAGTTTCGAACTGACGTCACTGCTTGCCCCAGGCGTCGTGTCTTAGTCATTATCTTCCTTTAAATTTTATACTCTGGCATTCAATTCCACCAGATCTTCATTATCTAGAGTGTCAAAAACAAACGAATTTTTAAATCGTGCCCCCCGCGTTTACCAAACCACGCCGACTTCGCGCCGGGGGTAGCGTCTCACTCGAATGTGATATAATCCCCTCCGTCATCTCGAAACTGGTTTTAACATATGGCATATCCTCCTTAAAATCTATCAACCTCAACGGTTCTCCTTCGAAGAGAGCGTATCGGTCATCCTATAATTTCTCCCGAGACTCCCTGATGACCGATACCTTCTCTTTAATTTATTATACGTCGACTTGTTCAAAATAAATTCCCAGTGGCATTACCTCTTCCCTCTCCCTCGCCTATTTTCCCATCGTCCCGATAGTCTAACCTGCTAGAGAAGGAACAAAGATACATCACTCCTGTAACCTTTTAATGAGACAAGCATTGGGTCTTCTGAATTCCAGTTTTAATTGGACGTAATTTCTTTGATACACGCGAAAGGCTACTGTTCCTGAACATAATATGAAAATTCGACCTAGATACGTTGCATCAAGTAGACGGCATGACAGCCAATTTCTAATGTGTGTAGATTCAAGTTACCGATACTGATCAGTTTTAAGAACCGAGACTACATCTTGAAATAATACCAAATACAAGCAACCGATACTGATCAGTTTTAAAAACCGAGACTACATCTTGAAATAATACCAAATACAAGCAACCGATACTGATCAGTTTTAAAAACCGAGACTACATCTTGAAATAATACCAAATACAAGCAACCGATACTGATCAGTTTTAAAAACCGAGACTACATCTTGAAATAATACCAAATACAAGCAACCGATACTGATCAGTTTTAAAAACCGAGACTACATCTTGAAATAATACCAAATACAAGCAACCGATACTGATCAGTTTTAAAAACCGAGACTACATCTTGAAATAATACCAAATACAAGCAACCGATACTGATCAGTTTTAAAAACCGAGACTACATCTTGAAATAATACCAAATACAAGCAACCGATACTGATCAGTTTTAAAAACCGAGACTACATCTTGAAATAATACCAAATACAAGCAACCGATACTGATCAGTTTTAAGATTGTAACTCAAAAATAACAAATTAAAGTCACCCATACCGATCAACCCATGCTAGTCTCTTGTCCAAAACCCTAACCCCTTCTTTTGGTGGGACCCCGGCGGGTGGTTCACGAATACTATTATTCCCTGTCGCCCCAGCTGTTGGGGAAGTGCTTGTTCTCGGGCTTCTGGTGTTGAGCTGGGCCTCCACGCCACCCCTAATCGTGGCATCCATAGTGGAACTTCTGGTCTTTCTTCGTGAGGGTCGTCAATGGCTTCGTAGTTCTGTCGTTCCGTCTTCTTACCCGCGAGGCTTGTCCTGTTTCCCCTTGACTAATTTGCTCACCAGTCTCGGTCCCCTGTCGCCGAGACTCCGAATCCCCTCCATCAATCCTGAGGGATTCCTCCTCCCCTTCTGGCTCGCTCTCCACTTGCACTTCTTCTCTCTCGGTGACAGACGGAATGCCACTAATGGCTCCAAATTCCGTGTCATCTCGTTCAGTGCTAAGTGCTCTCGCTTTCACAACTTCCTCTTGCACCTCTTCTACCACGGTGACCGACGGAATGCCACTAATGGCTCCAAATTCCGTGTCATCGTGTTCAGTGCTACGACTCCTTCTCCCACGACCTCCTCTTGCCCTTCTTCTCTCTCGGTGACCGACGAAATGCCACTAATGGCTCCAAATTTCGTGTCAGCACGATCAGGGCCAACTACTCCTCCAGGTCGTCTTACACTTCTTCCTCCCTTCTCTCCCCTCCGAGCCTTGTGTTTCTCCCGTTCATCTTCGTAACACCTGCCCCTACTCGCAGGGTTACCCGTGAGCCGTGTCTTCCGGTTGAAACCTCGCCCTCAGTTGTTTCTTCACCCAATCCCAAGTGATATCGTTGGGTAACTTCGGACGACCCTCAACGCCGTTCCCTCCATCTTCCATTCCACGACCTCCTTCCTCTGGTCGTCGGGTATGTTACTCATTGTGGCCAGCTGCTCAAACTTATTGAAGAATAGGTCCTTTGGCCCCGTCCCCGCCCAGGGCGACATCCCCTCCACTATTCCCTTGTCCTGCCTTCCGGATTATCTCGCTTCTCTATTTCCCATGTTTCGCCTATGTAAACCTCCCCGTACACCTTTATGAAAACATCTAACAAAATAATCTTTCAAAATAATTTTTGCCCCTTCTTCTGTCCAATTTCCTAAAGTGGCCATATCTTTTAACTGTTGCAAAAAAAAATTTCCTGATATCCTCACTTCCATCCCACTTTTCTAATAGCTGACTTAGCATATAGCTGTGAGTTATCGATCTTTGTGTGCCTCGTTGTTCCTAATTATGTATCTGTTCCTCCATTTCTCGTGGGGGGTGTTTTCAACTTTGTTATTGAGCAAACACCAGGTCTAGGATTTAATTTTTCCGAGCTTTATTAGTTAACCCTCCAACCCTAAACCCTCAACCCCACACCTGACACCAGTTGTAATATTGGGCCGAGTACTTACTTTAAGCCGAGCATTTACTTGTACATAATACTAGAAGGGAAGGAACAAGATCATGCCACCTGTATGCGACGAGCGGGTCCAATTGGTTATTTAAAAACATCATTTAGCTTAAGTTAGTTTATTTGTTTAATCAAGATACAATTATTAACTAAGTTCGAATTATTAATCCAGTCAAAATATAATTTATTTAATTTGTTCATTTAATTAGGATACAATTATAAATCAAATTTAAATCATTAATATATTCAAACACAATCTGTTTATTTTGTTCAATTAATTAGGATACAATTATAAATCAAATTTAAATCATTAATATATTCAAACACAATCTATTTATTTTGTTCAATTAATTAGGATACAAATATAAATAGAATTTAAATCATTAATCTGTTCACATACAATTTATTTAATTTAACTTGTTTATTTAATTAATTTTATTTTAATCCATTTAATTACAATTCATATAATTTAATTTGTTTATTTAATTAATTTTATTTTGATCCATTTAATTATAATTCATCTACAAATATTTCATTTGATTTATTTCATATTCTGAATTCATTCAATTGTAATTTACAAAGTTTAATTATAAGTTACTTATTCAAATGTATATTACTTTATTCAATTTGATATTGATAACTTTTGAAAACATTTCATTTAATTTATTTCAAATCAGAAATTCATTTAATTATAATTTACAAAATTTAATTATAAGTTACTTATTCAAATGTATATTACTTTATTCAATTTGATATTGATATCTTTTGAAAACAATTTACTTAATTTATTTAAAATACATGTATTAGACTTACAATTAGTTGTCGTGTCGGCCGAACACTTACTATGGATATAACTAAAAATATTAACACTTGATAAAAATATTAACACAAACACTCACAATCACTTAACAATAATTCATCCCCTTATAATACATCATACACTGTACACTTTCCATCCTACCTCCTCTCTTCCCCTGCCGGGGGGCCTCCGTGTATCACATCTTACGACCCTTGTAACTTTCTCACTTTCTGACTCTCGGCCTGTCCGCGCTGTTTGTTTTTCTACGTCTTCTTCCTCTTCTCCTCTCAATTCCCTCCTCCTTCACTGGGCACCCATCCCCCTCTTTTCTGTAATGCAAAAATCTGCATATTATGGTCTCGCCTCATAGCCTTGAACGAATGTCCCACGCGTTTCATATATCACCCACGCATTTCTTATTTCTTTCCCGTCACCTTGAGCAGGCGTGTGGACACCGGTCGTCATAACTTCCCACACGTTTCGTATTTCCCGGCTGGCTCCTTCCTGTCGCTGCTCACCCCTCCGGCATCGTTCATCTCACTTGCATTTATTATAATCTTTCTTAACTTAATTAGTTAACTCATTTCCTCTCAGACGTTAACGTATGCAAATTCCATTACCCCCCAATAGCCTTGAACGGGCGGGCAGCGATAATAATATTCGCACGCCCTCATCTCACTGGCCGCCTCCCCTGTCTCCCCTCATGCCACCTATTAACTTATTTTTCTAGGCAACACCAACGTTGCGAATTCCATTCTTCTTCCTGTTGTGTTCATTTATAATTTATTCATTTTCTCACGGTTATGTAATGCCAACTCATCTTTCTCCCTCTTATACTAACACATTCTTAATCTATGACATAATGTATTTTATATAATATTTTCCCACACATTCTAAAGATAACATAATAATATATTTCCATTACACTAATATATTTCCAATATATCAAATATGATACATTTCCATCACACCAAGACAATATATCTCCAATATATTACAACATTATAGGAAAAAAAATTTTAATAAGTCATTTTTAGAAATCTCATTTACCTAGGTAATGCATGCATTCACTAGTCAAACTGTTCATTACAATAGTTAGCGAACACTTTGAGGAAAATGGGATGTGAATGTATGCATTGGCGGGTAAATGTATACATTGACTAAAATCTACACTTTGACTGCAACATATATAAATTTAAAAATTTCAATATTTGAATTTGTTTAAATTTTAACACATGTAATCAATCATATGGATAAAGGATAGAAAATTTTGAAAATCAACTTGATATTAAATTCAAAAAAAAAACAAAAAAAAAACTCATATATAGAATATATAAACCATTCAGTATTGTTAAGAAATTATGTAATATTGGGGAACACAGTTCTATTCATTGTAATCGGATTGATATAATGATGCAACATTTAATAATTGTGGTAAATAATTAAAGAATTTAAAATTAAAACTTTTTAAAGGGTCGAGTAGGAGCTCGGTGTGTCCCAGTAATTAATAATACCAAAAAAACCCAATAATATGAAACATTTTTTTTAACAGATGCTCAGGGTCCCGGTACTCTAATCCTATTATGCTAGCTAAAATTGTATGTTTGTTTGTTTGTCTGTAAACGTGTACTCAAAAACCGTTCTAACGATTTTTTTGAAATTCACATCAGAGATAGTATTTATAATTAAAAAATTGAGGTTTATTGATCACATATCTGAAAAAATTCATCTTCATTAATTTTTTTTAATTTAAATGTATATAATATACGTTACAGCCACCGCCTGAGAGATTTATATCTCTTTTTAAAATAAAATTAAAAATATTTATATTATATTCATATTTGATATTTTATTTCATTAATAGGTACATTTAAATTATTTGAAATTGTTTCACAACGTTTAGAAGAGTTATCTTTATTCGATTCTATATATAGTAGGAGAAATAAATGACGTCATCAATTTATTATATAACGACACGGTAAAGATAGGATAAAATATTATATATTAGTTCTTCAATACGTATCTTAGTTAGAGCATTTATTTGTTTTTGAGTTCTTACTTTTAATGTATTTTAATTTAAACAGTCAATTAATTATATATGTTATAGCTATCTATCTCCTTGTGTCTCTTCATAAATTGTAATTCCACACATAATGATACTCTATATACATACTTGAAATTTTTTTTAGTCTTTTAAAAATAATTTAAAAAGTTTAAAAAGCCGTTTTTTAATGTCTTATGAATACAAAAACATTTTTTCAAAACGTCAATTGAAAATATAAATCCAATTATGAGATCAATTATTTAAAATTATTTATTCATATAATTTTGAAATTTTTCGTTTTGTATAAATAATTTACAAAGTCAAATGATAAAAAGATTAAATTATAAAAATAACATAAAAATATAAACATTCTTTCTATGACAATATGTAGATATCAAATTTTAAATAAGTTGACATAAATAATTAATTATAATTAATAAATAATTCCAATTTATTTGATATTAATATATTGTGAGAACTAAATAAATAATGTAGAGAGCAAAACATATTTAAAAATAGATATTTACATATTTTTTCTTACTATATAATAATACAAATTACAGTAGTTATAATATATGGGGAATTTTCAACATTGTGTGCCGATTTGACGAGGTTCCCAAACGACTTTTAAAAAACCAAGACCAGTTTACACTTACACATTTGTAAACTCAAATCGAATCCCAAATCAAAATTTAAAAAATCGAAAATCAGACACTCAGATATTTAGAATTTATAAACGAACATTTATACAATTTATTTTAATTAATTTGAAACATTATAGGAAAAAAAATTTTAATAAGTCATTTTTAGAAATCTCATTTACCTAGGTAATGCATGCATTCACTAGTCAAACTGTTCATTACAATAGTTAGCGAACACTTTGAGGAAAATGGGATGTGAATGTATGCATTGGCGGGTAAATGTATACATTGACTAAAATCTACACTTTGACTGCAACATATATAAATTTAAAAATTTCAATATTTGAATTTGTTTAAATTTTAACACATGTAATCAATCATATGGATAAAGGATAGAAAATTTTGAAAATCAACTTGATATTAAATTCAAAAAAAAAACAAAAAAAAAACTCATATATAGAATATATAAACCATTCAGTATTGTTAAGAAATTATGTAATATTGGGGAACACAGTTCTATTCATTGTAATCGGATTGATATAATGATGCAACATTTAATAATTGTGGTAAATAATTAAAGAATTTAAAATTAAAACTTTTTAAAGGGTCGAGTAGGAGCTCGGTGTGTCCCAGTAATTAATAATACCAAAAAAACCCAATAATATGAAACATTTTTTTTAACAGATGCTCAGGGTCCCGGTACTCTAATCCTATTATGCTAGCTAAAATTGTATGTTTGTTTGTTTGTCTGTAAACGTGTACTCAAAAACCGTTCTAACGATTTTTTTGAAATTCACATCAGAGATAGTATTTATAATTAAAAAATTGAGGTTTATTGATCACATATCTGAAAAAATTCATCTTCATTAATTTTTTTTTAATTTAAATGTATATAATATACGTTACAGCCACCGCCTGAGAGATTTATATCTCTTTTTAAAATAAAATTAAAAATATTTATATTATATTCATATTTGATATTTTATTTCATTAATAGGTACATTTAAATTATTTGAAATTGTTTCACAACGTTTAGAAGAGTTATCTTTATTCGATTCTATATATAGTAGGAGAAATAAATGACGTCATCAATTTATTATATAACGACACGGTAAAGATAGGATAAAATATTATATATTAGTTCTTCAATACGTATCTTAGTTAGAGCATTTATTTGTTTTTGAGTTCTTACTTTTAATGTATTTTAATTTAAACAGTCAATTAATTATATATGTTATAGCTATCTATCTCCTTGTGTCTCTTCATAAATTGTAATTCCACACATAATAATACTCTATATACATACTTGAAATTTTTTTTAGTCTTTTAAAAATAATTTAAAAAGTTTAAAAAGCCGTTTTTTAATGTCTTATGAATACAAAAACATTTTTTCAAAACGTCAATTGAAAATATAAATCCAATTATGAGATCAATTATTTAAAATTATTTATTCATATAATTTTGAAATTTTTCGTTTTGTATAAATAATTTACAAAGTCAAATGATAAAAAGATTAAATTATAAAAATAACATAAAAATATAAACATTCTTTCTATGACAATATGTAGATATCAAATTTTAAATAAGTTGACATAAATAATTAATTATAATTAATAAATAATTCCAATTTATTTGATATTAATATATTGTGAGAACTAAATAAATAATGTAGAGAGCAAAACATATTTAAAAATAGATATTTACATATTTTTTCTTACTATATAATAATACAAATTACAGTAGTTATAATATATGGGGAATTTTCAACATTGTGTGCCGATTTGACGAGGTTCCCAAACGACTTTTAAAAAACCAAGACCAGTTTACACTTACACATTTGTAAACTCAAATCGAATCCCAAATCAAAATTTAAAAATCGAAAATCAGACACTCAGATATTTAGAATTTATAAACGAACATTTATACAATTTATTTTAATTAATTTGAAACATTATAGGAAAAAAAATTTTAATAAGTCATTTTTAGAAATCTCATTTACCTAGGTAATGCATGCATTCACTAGTCAAACTGTTCATTACAATAGTTAGCGAACACTTTGAGGAAAATGGGATGTGAATGTATGCATTGGCGGGTAAATGTATACATTGACTAAAATCTACACTTTGACTGCAACATATATAAATTTAAAAATTTCAATATTTGAATTTGTTTAAATTTTAACACATGTAATCAATCATATGGATAAAGGATAGAAAATTTTGAAAATCAACTTGATATTAAATTCAAAAAAAAACAAAAAAAAAACTCATATATAGAATATATAAACCATTCAGTATTGTTAAGAAATTATGTAATATTGGGGAACACAGTTCTATTCATTGTAATCGGATTGATATAATGATGCAACATTTAATAATTGTGGTAAATAATTAAAGAATTTAAAATTAAAACTTTTTAAAGGGTCGAGTAGGAGCTCGGTGTGTCCCAGTAATTAATAATACCAAAAAAACCCAATAATATGAAACATTTTTTTTAACAGATGCTCAGGGTCCCGGTACTCTAATCCTATTATGCTAGCTAAAATTGTATGTTTGTTTGTTTGTCTGTAAACGTGTACTCAAAAACCGTTCTAACGATTTTTTTGAAATTCACATCAGAGATAGTATTTATAATTAAAAAATTGAGGTTTATTGATCACATATCTGAAAAAATTCATCTTCATTAATTTTTTTTTAATTTAAATGTATATAATATACGTTACAGCCACCGCCTGAGAGATTTATATCTCTTTTTAAAATAAAATTAAAAATATTTATATTATATTCATATTTGATATTTTATTTCATTAATAGGTACATTTAAATTATTTGAAATTGTTTCACAACATTTAGAAGAGTTATCTTTATTCGATTCTATATATAGTAGGAGAAATAAATGACGTCATCAATTTATTTTATAACGACACGGTAAAGATAGGATAAAATATTATATATTAGTTCTTCAATACGTATCTTAGTTAGAACATTTATTTGTTTTTGAGTTCTTACTTTTAATGTATTTTAATTTAAACAGTCAATTAATTATATATGTTATAGCTATCTATCTCCTTGTGTCTCTTCATAAATTGTAATTCCACACATAATAATACTCTATATACATACTTGAAATTTTTTTTAGTCTTTTAAAAATAATTTAAAAAGTTTAAAAAGCCGTTTTTTAATGTCTTATGAATACAAAAACATTTTTTCAAAACGTCAATTGAAAATATAAATCCAATTATGAGATCAATTATTTAAAATTATTTATTCATATAATTTTGAAATTTTTCGTTTTGTATAAATAATTTACAAAGTCAAATGATAAAAAGATTAAATTATAAAAATAACATAAAAAAATAAACATTCTTTCTATGACAATATGTAGATATCAAATTTTAAATAAGTTGACATAAATAATTAATAATAATCAATAAATAATTCCAATTTATTTGATATTATTATATTGTGAGAACTAAATAAATAATGTAGAGAGCAAAACATATTTAAAAATAGATATTTACATATTTTTTCTTACTATATAATAATACAAATTACAGTAGTTATAATATATGGGGAATTTTCAACATTGTGTGCCGATTTGACGAGGTTCCCAAACGACTTTTAAAAAACCAAGACCAGTTTACACTTACACATTTGTAAACTCAAATCGAATCCCAAATCAAAATTTAAAAAATCGAAAATCAGACACTCAGATATTTAGAATTTATAAACGAACATTTATACAATTTATTTTAATTAATTTGAAACATTATAGGAAAAAAAATTTTAATAAGTCATTTTTAGAAATCTCATTTACCTAGGTAATGCATGCATTCACTAGTCAAACTGTTCATTACAATAGTTAGCGAACACTTTGAGGAAAATGGGATGTGAATGTATGCATTGGCGGGTAAATGTATACATTGACTAAAATCTACACTTTGACTGCAACATATATAAATTTAAAAATTTCAATATTTGAATTTGTTTAAATTTTAACACATGTAATCAATCATATGGATAAAGGATAGAAAATTTTGAAAATCAACTTGATATTAAATTCAAAAAAAAAACAAAAAAAAAACTCATATATAGAATATATAAACCATTCAGTATTGTTAAGAAATTATGTAATATTGGGGAACACAGTTCTATTCATTGTAATCGGATTGATATAATGATGCAACATTTAATAATTGTGGTAAATAATTAAAGAATTTAAAATTAAAACTTTTTAAAGGGTCGAGTAGGAGCTCGGTGTGTCCCAGTAATTAATAATACCAAAAAAACCCAATAATATGAAACATTTTTTTTAACAGATGCTCAGGGTCCCGGTACTCTAATCCTATTATGCTAGCTAAAATTGTATGTTTGTTTGTTTGTCTGTAAACGTGTACTCAAAAACCGTTCTAACGATTTTTTTGAAATTCACATCAGAGATAGTATTTATAATTAAAAAATTGAGGTTTATTGATCACATATCTGAAAAAATTCATCTTCATTAATTTTTTTTTAATTTAAATGTATATAATATACGTTACAGCCACCGCCTGAGAGATTTATATCTCTTTTTAAAATAAAATTAAAAATATTTATATTATATTCATATTTGATATTTTATTTCATTAATAGGTACATTTAAATTATTTGAAATTGTTTCACAACGTTTAGAAGAGTTATCTTTATTCGATTCTATATATAGTAGGAGAAATAAATGACGTCATCAATTTATTATATAACGACACGGTAAAGATAGGATAAAATATTATATATTAGTTCTTCAATACGTATCTTAGTTAGAGCATTTATTTGTTTTTGAGTTCTTACTTTTAATGTATTTTAATTTAAACAGTCAATTAATTATATATGTTATAGCTATCTATCTCCTTGTGTCTCTTCATAAATTGTAATTCCACACATAATGATACTCTATATACATACTTGAAATTTTTTTTAGTCTTTTAAAAATAATTTAAAAAGTTTAAAAAGCCGTTTTTTAATGTCTTATGAATACAAAAACATTTTTCAAAACGTCAATTGAAAATATAAATCCAATTATGAGATCAATTATTTAAAATTATTTATTCATATAATTTTGAAATTTTTCGTTTTGTATAAATAATTTACAAAGTCAAATGATAAAAAGATTAAATTATAAAAATAACATAAAAATATAAACATTCTTTCTATGACAATATGTAGATATCAAATTTTAAATAAGTTGACATAAATAATTAATTATAATTAATAAATAATTCCAATTTATTTGATATTAATATATTGTGAGAACTAAATAAATAATGTAGAGAGCAAAACATATTTAAAAATAGATATTTACATATTTTTTCTTACTATATAATAATACAAATTACAGTAGTTATAATATATGGGGAATTTTCAACATTGTGTGCCGATTTGACGAGGTTCCCAAACGACTTTTAAAAAACCAAGACCAGTTTACACTTACACATTTGTAAACTCAAATCGAATCCCAAATCAAAATTTAAAAAATCGAAAATCAGACACTCAGATATTTAGAATTTATAAACGAACATTTATACAATTTATTTTAATTAATTTGAAACATTATAGGAAAAAAATTTTAATAAGTCATTTTTAGAAATCTCATTTACCTAGGTAATGCATGCATTCACTAGTCAAACTGTTCATTACAATAGTTAGCGAACACTTTGAGGAAAATGGGATGTGAATGTATGCATTGGCGGGTAAATGTATACATTGACTAAAATCTACACTTTGACTGCAACATATATAAATTTAAAAATTTCAATATTTGAATTTGTTTAAATTTTAACACATGTAATCAATCATATGGATAAAGGATAGAAAATTTTGAAAATCAACTTGATATTAAATTCAAAAAAAAACAAAAAAAAAACTCATATATAGAATATATAAACCATTCAGTATTGTTAAGAAATTATGTAATATTGGGGAACACAGTTCTATTCATTGTAATCGGATTGATATAATGATGCAACATTTAATAATTGTGGTAAATAATTAAAGAATTTAAAATTAAAACTTTTTAAAGGGTCGAGTAGGAGCTCGGTGTGTCCCAGTAATTAATAATACCAAAAAAACCCAATAATATGAAACATTTTTTTTAACAGATGCTCAGGGTCCCGGTACTCTAATCCTATTATGCTAGCTAAAATTGTATGTTTGTTTGTTTGTCTGTAAACGTGTACTCAAAAACCGTTCTAACGATTTTTTTGAAATTCACATCAGAGATAGTATTTATAATTAAAAAATTGAGGTTTATTGATCACATATCTGAAAAAATTCATCTTCATTAATTTTTTTTTAATTTAAATGTATATAATATACGTTACAGCCACCGCCTGAGAGATTTATATCTCTTTTTAAAATAAAATTAAAAATATTTATATTATATTCATATTTGATATTTTATTTCATTAATAGGTACATTTAAATTATTTGAAATTGTTTCACAACGTTTAGAAGAGTTATCTTTATTCGATTCTATATATAGTAGGAGAAATAAAATACGTCATCAATTTATTATATAACGACACGGTAAAGATAGGATAAAATATTATATATTAGTTCTTCAATACGTATCTTAGTTAGAGCATTTATTTGTTTTTGAGTTCTTACTTTTAATGTATTTTAATTTAAACAGTCAATTAATTATATATGTTATAGCTATCTATCTCCTTGTGTCTCTTCATAAATTGTAATTCCACACATAATGATACTCTATATACATACTTGAAATTTTTTTTAGTCTTTTAAAAATAATTTAAAAAGTTTAAAAAGCCGTTTTTTAATGTCTTATGAATACAAAAACATTTTTTCAAAACGTCAATTGAAAATATAAATCCAATTATGAGATCAATTATTTAAAATTATTTATTCATATAATTTTGAAATTTTTCGTTTTGTATAAATAATTTACAAAGTCAAATGATAAAAAGATTAAATTATAAAAATAACATAAAAATATAAACATTCTTTCTATGACAATATGTAGATATCAAATTTTAAATAAGTTGACATAAATAATTAATTATAATTAATAAATAATTCCAATTTATTTGATATTAATATATTGTGAGAACTAAATAAATAATGTAGAGAGCAAAACATATTTAAAAATAGATATTTACATATTTTTTCTTACTATATAATAATACAAATTACAGTAGTTATAATATATGGGGAATTTTCAACATTGTGTGCCGATTTGACGAGGTTCCCAAACGACTTTTAAAAAACCAAGACCAGTTTACACTTACACATTTGTAAACTCAAATCGAATCCCAAATCAAAATTTAAAAAATCGAAAATCAGACACTCAGATATTTAGAATTTATAAACGAACATTTATACAATTTATTTTAATTAATTTGAAACATTATAGGAAAAAAAATTTTAATAAGTCATTTTTAGAAATCTCATTTACCTAGGTAATGCATGCATTCACTAGTCAAACTGTTCATTACAATAGTTAGCGAACACTTTGAGGAAAATGGGATGTGAATGTATGCATTGGCGGGTAAATGTATACATTGACTAAAATCTACACTTTGACTGCAACATATATAAATTTAAAAATTTCAATATTTGAATTTGTTTAAATTTTAACACATGTAATCAATCATATGGATAAAGGATAGAAAATTTTGAAAATCAACTTGATATTAAATTCAAAAAAAAAACAAAAAAAAAACTCATATATAGAATATATAAACCATTCAGTATTGTTAAGAAATTATGTAATATTGGGGAACACAGTTCTATTCATTGTAATCGGATTGATATAATGATGCAACATTTAATAATTGTGGTAAATAATTAAAGAATTTAAAATTAAAACTTTTTAAAGGGTCGAGTAGGAGCTCGGTGTGTCCCAGTAATTAATAATACCAAAAAAACCCAATAATATGAAACATTTTTTTTAACAGATGCTCAGGGTCCCGGTACTCTAATCCTATTATGCTAGCTAAAATTGTATGTTTGTTTGTTTGTCTGTAAACGTGTACTCAAAAACCGTTCTAACGATTTTTTTGAAATTCACATCAGAGATAGTATTTATAATTAAAAAATTGAGGTTTATTGATCACATATCTGAAAAAATTCATCTTCATTAATTTTTTTTTAATTTAAATGTATATAATATACGTTACAGCCACCGCCTGAGAGATTTATATCTCTTTTTAAAATAAAATTAAAAATATTTATATTATATTCATATTTGATATTTTATTTCATTAATAGGTACATTTAAATTATTTGAAATTGTTTCACAACATTTAGAAGAGTTATCTTTATTCGATTCTATATATAGTAGGAGAAATAAAATACGTCATCAATTTATTATATAACGACACGGTAAAGATAGGATAAAATATTATATATTAGTTCTTCAATACGTATCTTAGTTAGAACATTTATTTGTTTTTGAGTTCTTACTTTTAATGTATTTTAATTTAAACAGTCAATTAATTATATATGTTATAGCTATCTATCTCCTTGTGTCTCTTCATAAATTGTAATTCCACACATAATAATACTCTATATACATACTTGAAATTTTTTTTAGTCTTTTAAAAATAATTTAAAAAGTTTAAAAAGCCGTTTTTTAATGTCTTATGAATACAAAAACATTTTTTCAAAACGTCAATTGAAAATATAAATCCAATTATGAGATCAATTATTTAAAATTATTTATTCATATAATTTTGAAATTTTTCGTTTTGTATAAATAATTTACAAAGTCAAATGATAAAAAGATTAAATTATAAAAATAACATAAAAAAATAAACATTCTTTCTATGACAATATGTAGATATCAAATTTTAAATAAGTTGACATAAATAATTAATAATAATTAATAAATAATTCCAATTTATTTGATATTATTATATTGTGAGAACTAAATAAATAATGTAGAGAGCAAAACATATTTAAAAATAGATATTTACATATTTTTTCTTACTATATAATAATACAAATTACAGTAGTTATAATATATGGGGAATTTTCAACATTGTGTGCCGATTTGACGAGGTTCCCAAACGACTTTTAAAAAACCAAGACCAGTTTACACTTACACATTTGTAAACTCAAATCGAATCCCAAATCAAAATTTAAAAAATCGAAAATCAGACACTCAGATATTTAGAATTTATAAACGAACATTTATACAATTTATTTTAATTAATTTGAAACATTATAGGAAAAAAAATTTTAATAAGTCATTTTTAGAAATCTCATTTACCTAGGTAATGCATGCATTCACTAGTCAAACTGTTCATTACAATAGTTAGCGAACACTTTGAGGAAAATGGGATGTGAATGTATGCATTGGCGGGTAAATGTATACATTGACTAAAATCTACACTTTGACTGCAACATATATAAATTTAAAAATTTCAATATTTGAATTTGTTTAAATTTTAACACATGTAATCAATCATATGGATAAAGGATAGAAAATTTTGAAAATCAACTTGATATTAAATTCAAAAAAAAAAACAAAAAAAAAACTCATATATAGAATATATAAACCATTCAGTATTGTTAAGAAATTATGTAATATTGGGGAACACAGTTCTATTCATTGTAATCGGATTGATATAATGATGCAACATTTAATAATTGTGGTAAATAATTAAAGAATTTAAAATTAAAACTTTTTAAAGGGTCGAGTAGGAGCTCGGTGTGTCCCAGTAATTAATAATACCAAAAAAACCCAATAATATGAAACATTTTTTTTAACAGATGCTCAGGGTCCCGGTACTCTAATCCTATTATGCTAGCTAAAATTGTATGTTTGTTTGTTTGTCTGTAAACGTGTACTCAAAAACCGTTCTAACGATTTTTTTGAAATTCACATCAGAGATAGTATTTATAATTAAAAAATTGAGGTTTATTGATCACATATCTGAAAAAATTCATCTTCATTAATTTTTTTTTAATTTAAATGTATATAATATACGTTACAGCCACCGCCTGAGAGATTTATATCTCTTTTTAAAATAAAATTAAAAATATTTATATTATATTCATATTTGATATTTTATTTCATTAATAGGTACATTTAAATTATTTGAAATTGTTTCACAACATTTAGAAGAGTTATCTTTATTCGATTCTATATATAGTAGGAGAAATAAAATACGTCATCAATTTATTATATAACGACACGGTAAAGATAGGATAAAATATTATATATTAGTTCTTCAATACGTATCTTAGTTAGAACATTTATTTGTTTTTGAGTTCTTACTTTTAATGTATTTTAATTTAAACAGTCAATTAATTATATATGTTATAGCTATCTATCTCCTTGTGTCTCTTCATAAATTGTAATTCCACACATAATAATACTCTATATACATACTTGAAATTTTTTTTAGTCTTTTAAAAATAATTTAAAAAGTTTAAAAAGCCGTTTTTTAATGTCTTATGAATACAAAAACATTTTTTCAAAACGTCAATTGAAAATATAAATCCAATTATGAGATCAATTATTTAAAATTATTTATTCATATAATTTTGAAATTTTTCGTTTTGTATAAATAATTTACAAAGTCAAATGATAAAAAGATTAAATTATAAAAATAACATAAAAAAATAAACATTCTTTCTATGACAATATGTAGATATCAAATTTTAAATAAGTTGACATAAATAATTAATAATAATTAATAAATAATTCCAATTTATTTGATATTATTATATTGTGAGAACTAAATAAATAATGTAGAGAGCAAAACATATTTAAAAATAGATATTTACATATTTTTTCTTACTATATAATAATACAAATTACAGTAGTTATAATATATGGGGAATTTTCAACATTGTGTGCCGATTTGACGAGGTTCCCAAACGACTTTTAAAAAACCAAGACCAGTTTACACTTACACATTTGTAAACTCAAATCGAATCCCAAATCAAAATTTAAAAAATCGAAAATCAGACACTCAGATATTTAGAATTTATAAACGAACATTTATACAATTTATTTTAATTAATTTGAAACATTATAGGAAAAAAAATTTTAATAAGTCATTTTTAGAAATCTCATTTACCTAGGTAATGCATGCATTCACTAGTCAAACTGTTCATTACAATAGTTAGCGAACACTTTGAGGAAAATGGGATGTGAATGTATGCATTGGCGGGTAAATGTATACATTGACTAAAATCTACACTTTGACTGCAACATATATAAATTTAAAAATTTCAATATTTGAATTTGTTTAAATTTTAACACATGTAATCAATCATATGGATAAAGGATAGAAAATTTTGAAAATCAACTTGATATTAAATTCAAAAAAAAAACAAAAAAAAAACTCATATATAGAATATATAAACCATTCAGTATTGTTAAGAAATTATGTAATATTGGGGAACACAGTTCTATTCATTGTAATCGGATTGATATAATGATGCAACATTTAATAATTGTGGTAAATAATTAAAGAATTTAAAATTAAAACTTTTTAAAGGGTCGAGTAGGAGCTCGGTGTGTCCCAGTAATTAATAATACCAAAAAAACCCAATAATATGAAACATTTTTTTTAACAGATGCTCAGGGTCCCGGTACTCTAATCCTATTATGCTAGCTAAAATTGTATGTTTGTTTGTTTGTCTGTAAACGTGTACTCAAAAACCGTTCTAACGATTTTTTTGAAATTCACATCAGAGATAATATTTATAATTAAAAAATTGAGGTTTATTGATCACATATCTGAAAAAATTCATCTTCATTAATTTTTTTTTAATTTAAATGTATATAATATACGTTACAGCCACCGCCTGAGAGATTTATATCTCTTTTTAAAATAAAATTAAAAATATTTATATTATATTCATATTTGATATTTTATTTCATTAATAGGTACATTTAAATTATTTGAAATTGTTTCACAACGTTTAGAAGAGTTATCTTTATTCGATTCTATATATAGTAGGAGAAATAAATGACGTCATCAATTTATTATATAACGACACGGTAAAGATAGGATAAAATATTATATATTAGTTCTTCAATACGTATCTTAGTTAGAGCATTTATTTGTTTTTGAGTTCTTACTTTTAATGTATTTTAATTTAAACAGTCAATTAATTATATATGTTATAGCTATCTATCTCCTTGTGTCTCTTCATAAATTGTAATTCCACACATAATGATACTCTATATACATACTTGAAATTTTTTTTAGTCTTTTAAAAATAATTTAAAAAGTTTAAAAAGCCGTTTTTTAATGTCTTATGAATACAAAAACATTTTTTCAAAACGTCAATTGAAAATATAAATCCAATTATGAGATCAATTATTTAAAATTATTTATTCATATAATTTTGAAATTTTTCGTTTTGTATAAATAATTTACAAAGTCAAATGATAAAAAGATTAAATTATAAAAATAACATAAAAATATAAACATTCTTTCTATGACAATATGTAGATATCAAATTTTAAATAAGTTGACATAAATAATTAATTATAATTAATAAATAATTCCAATTTATTTGATATTAATATATTGTGAGAACTAAATAAATAATGTAGAGAGCAAAACATATTTAAAAATAGATATTTACATATTTTTTCTTACTATATAATAATACAAATTACAGTAGTTATAATATATGGGGAATTTTCAACATTGTGTGCCGATTTGACGAGGTTCCCAAACGACTTTTAAAAAACCAAGACCAGTTTACACTTACACATTTGTAAACTCAAATCGAATCCCAAATCAAAATTTAAAAAATCGAAAATCAGACACTCAGATATTTAGAATTTATAAACGAACATTTATACAATTTATTTTAATTAATTTGAAACATTATAGGAAAAAAAATTTTAATAAGTCATTTTTAGAAATCTCATTTACCTAGGTAATGCATGCATTCACTAGTCAAACTGTTCATTACAATAGTTAGCGAACACTTTGAGGAAAATGGGATGTGAATGTATGCATTGGCGGGTAAATGTATACATTGACTAAAATCTACACTTTGACTGCAACATATATAAATTTAAAAATTTCAATATTTGAATTTGTTTAAATTTTAACACATGTAATCAATCATATGGATAAAGGATAGAAAATTTTGAAAATCAACTTGATATTAAATTCAAAAAAAAAACAAAAAAAAAACTCATATATAGAATATATAAACCATTCAGTATTGTTAAGAAATTATGTAATATTGGGGAACACAGTTCTATTCATTGTAATCGGATTGATATAATGATGCAACATTTAATAATTGTGGTAAATAATTAAAGAATTTAAAATTAAAACTTTTTAAAGGGTCGAGTAGGAGCTCGGTGTGTCCCAGTAATTAATAATACCAAAAAAACCCAATAATATGAAACATTTTTTTTAACAGATGCTCAGGGTCCCGGTACTCTAATCCTATTATGCTAGCTAAAATTGTATGTTTGTTTGTTTGTCTGTAAACGTGTACTCAAAAACCGTTCTAACGATTTTTTTGAAATTCACATCAGAGATAGTATTTATAATTAAAAAATTGAGGTTTATTGATCACATATCTGAAAAAATTCATCTTCATTAATTTTTTTTTAATTTAAATGTATATAATATACGTTACAGCCACCGCCTGAGAGATTTATATCTCTTTTTAAAATAAAATTAAAAATATTTATATTATATTCATATTTGATATTTTATTTCATTAATAGGTACATTTAAATTATTTGAAATTGTTTCACAACGTTTAGAAGAGTTATCTTTATTCGATTCTATATATAGTAGGAGAAATAAATGACGTCATCAATTTATTATATAACGACACGGTAAAGATAGGATAAAATATTATATATTAGTTCTTCAATACGTATCTTAGTTAGAGCATTTATTTGTTTTTGAGTTCTTACTTTTAATGTATTTTAATTTAAACAGTCAATTAATTATATATGTTATAGCTATCTATCTCCTTGTGTCTCTTCATAAATTGTAATTCCACACATAATGATACTCTATATACATACTTGAAATTTTTTTTAGTCTTTTAAAAATAATTTAAAAAGTTTAAAAAGCCGTTTTTTAATGTCTTATGAATACAAAAACATTTTTTCAAAACGTCAATTGAAAATATAAATCCAATTATGAGATCAATTATTTAAAATTATTTATTCATATAATTTTGAAATTTTTCGTTTTGTATAAATAATTTACAAAGTCAAATGATAAAAAGATTAAATTATAAAAATAACATAAAAATATAAACATTCTTTCTATGACAATATGTAGATATCAAATTTTAAATAAGTTGACATAAATAATTAATTATAATTAATAAATAATTCCAATTTATTTGATATTAATATATTGTGAGAACTAAATAAATAATGTAGAGAGCAAAACATATTTAAAAATAGATATTTACATATTTTTTCTTACTATATAATAATACAAATTACAGTAGTTATAATATATGGGGAATTTTCAACATTGTGTGCCGATTTGACGAGGTTCCCAAACGACTTTTAAAAAACCAAGACCAGTTTACACTTACACATTTGTAAACTCAAATCGAATCCCAAATCAAAATTTAAAAAATCGAAAATCAGACACTCAGATATTTAGAATTTATAAACGAACATTTATACAATTTATTTTAATTAATTTGAAACATTATAGGAAAAAAAATTTTAATAAGTCATTTTTAGAAATCTCATTTACCTAGGTAATGCATGCATTCACTAGTCAAACTGTTCATTACAATAGTTAGCGAACACTTTGAGGAAAATGGGATGTGAATGTATGCATTGGCGGGTAAATGTATACATTGACTAAAATCTACACTTTGACTGCAACATATATAAATTTAAAAATTTCAATATTTGAATTTGTTTAAATTTTAACACATGTAATCAATCATATGGATAAAGGATAGAAAATTTTGAAAATCAACTTGATATTAAATTCAAAAAAAAAACAAAAAAAAAACTCATATATAGAATATATAAACCATTCAGTATTGTTAAGAAATTATGTAATATTGGGGAACACAGTTCTATTCATTGTAATCGGATTGATATAATGATGCAACATTTAATAATTGTGGTAAATAATTAAAGAATTTAAAATTAAAACTTTTTAAAGGGTCGAGTAGGAGCTCGGTGTGTCCCAGTAATTAATAATACCAAAAAAACCCAATAATATGAAACATTTTTTTTAACAGATGCTCAGGGTCCCGGTACTCTAATCCTATTATGCTAGCTAAAATTGTATGTTTGTTTGTTTGTCTGTAAACGTGTACTCAAAAACCGTTCTAACGATTTTTTTGAAATTCACATCAGAGATAGTATTTATAATTAAAAAATTGAGGTTTATTGATCACATATCTGAAAAAATTCATCTTCATTAATTTTTTTTTAATTTAAATGTATATAATATACGTTACAGCCACCGCCTGAGAGATTTATATCTCTTTTTAAAATAAAATTAAAAATATTTATATTATATTCATATTTGATATTTTATTTCATTAATAGGTACATTTAAATTATTTGAAATTGTTTCACAACATTTAGAAGAGTTATCTTTATTCGATTCTATATATAGTAGGAGAAATAAATGACGTCATCAATTTATTATATAACGACACGGTAAAGATAGGATAAAATATTATATATTAGTTCTTCAATACGTATCTTAGTTAGAACATTTATTTGTTTTTGAGTTCTTACTTTTAATGTATTTTAATTTAAACAGTCAATTAATTATATATGTGTAATGGGCCGCGTACTTACTTGCACCAATGCTAGAAAGAAGGTACGAGATCATGCCACCTATATACGACGAATGTGTTAATTGTTTATTAAAAACATCATTTAATTTAATTCAAATATAATTTATTTCATTTAGTTACAATTATTAAATTTATATTAATCCAGTTAATTATAATTTATATTATTTAATTTAATTATTCAATCAATTTTACATTAATTCTTTTAATTATAACTCATTTAATTCAACTTGCTTATTTAATTAATTTTATATTAATTCGGTTAATTATAATTCATATTATTTACTTTATTTATTCAATCAATTTTACATTAACTTATTTAATATATCTTATCCAAATTAATTCATTTATTTAATCAATTTCATACGAATTTATTCAAATGCATTTGATATAATTAAATTTGCTTTACTCACACTTTCCTGGCCAGGAGCACAGATTCACTAAACAGATCAAAATTAACACACACATCTTATAATTATCGATAATTCAATCACTTATTCTCTCGTGTACATTATTCACTGACTGCCACACTCTCTGCCGCTTTTGGTTCATCTCACCTTGAGCCTCCCCTCCTTCCCCTTTCGCCATCTCCTTCTCTCATCCTCTGTCTCCGTTGCACCCATTAGTAATCTTTCTTTTCTTACATAACGATCACCTTTGATCAGTGGACAACGATTATATTTTTCCCACGGCTTATGAAATGCAAACTCAACTTCCTTCTTCTTATACTAACCCATTCTTAATTTATGACATAATGTATTTTATATAATCTATTCCCACACATTCTAAAGATAACATAATAATATATTTCCATTACACTAAGATAATATATTTTCAATATATCAAATATAATACATCTCCATCACACCAAGACAATATATCTCCACTATATTACACTCCCCCACCCTTTATAAAAGATTGTTTCGGGGTAAAGTTTTTTCCCGAAACAATCCTTTTCAACAGTTCGACCCCTCCTCTGTTTTGTCTATGTCCACATCACTTCCCAGTTGATTCTGCAGTTTCCCGGCCTTCCTCTTCCTCCGTGTACACTTCTTCCACCAAAGATACCCCACCAGTCCACACAGACTCACTAAAACTGCTCCACCACCGGTCCCGCCAGCGATAAGATGCTGTTTCCTTTTGCTCTGTATCAACCTCGCCTCCTCCCGCAACCTGGATAATGGAACACTCATCGAGGTCCTTCCCAACTCAGCTCTTATCGACTCCAAGCTTTTCAGTCCCTCCGCCATTATTGTGTTCTCCTTACGTGATGTCTCTGTTATTAGGGGTTCTTCTTTATGGCCGGTAAATATCACTGGAGTTGTTATCGTGACTCTCGATTGACCCGCGCTCCTAGACATCAACAGATGTTGATTTGTATATAGCTGACATCCCTCCGGAACGGTAACGATGCCTTGTTGATGTAGTTGGATATCATCGAATCTAGGTTTGCTATTGGTACGGCAACTTTGCCGGGCCACTTGAGGTCGTGATATACTATAATACCAATGGGAACCGGAATATGATGGTTCCCAAAAATCAGTAATCGCCCCTAATAACACTTCCCATGAGCAGTAACTGTCTAGATGCTCCGCGTGTTTGAAGAAGAGGGCGCTGACACAACTGAGTTGGGATCGGGCTACGAGTGGAATAGGCTGTTGACACACCATCGGCTCCCGTCCCCGGCAGCTGTCCACATATCTATGTTCTAGCGTGGTATATTTTTGGTGGTCATGCGTTACGAGGATCCACGGGGAAATTTTCACTAGCTTGGTCCTCACTCCCCCCCGAGCTGTCGGCACAACATGAACGAAATATATTGTTCCTGACTGGGATACTGTCTTCAACGGAAGTGAGATCACGAAACGGATAGCGTTCCTGACACTATACACTTTCACTAATGATGTGTCATAGTACTTATAAACAAATCGTAATTCTAGCGGGGTCAGCCATTCCTGTCCTTCGGGGAGTTTCTTATTTATATCTATCATTAATTCTAATAACATTTTTGGGTTGATCAATCGCGCATCGAGGCGTCCCGCTGCCGCCGATTGAACAATCCCGAGGACATCCTCTAACCAGTTTCGAACTGACGTCACTGCTTGCCCCAGGCGTCGTGTCTTAGTCATTAATTCTAACGCTTCTTGAAAAAATTTTTCGGCTGCGTTTTGCCGTCCAAGTGTCCAATTAAAATTTCGGTCTATCAAAGTGGCTAATTCCAATAATGTTCTAGCATGTTGTTTAATCAAGTCGAAATTTTGATTAGTTTTATGGTCGAGTTGGTCTAATGCTGTGATTTGATCATCGAAGTAATGACTCATTTGTTCATTAACTTCATTTAAATTTTGTAATCTGGTATTCAATTCCACCAGATCTTCATTATCTAAAGTTCCGAAAATGAATTTTAAAACGTGCCCCCCCGCGTCCACCAGACCACGTCGACTTCGCGCCGGGGGTAGCATTTCACTCAAATGTGAAATAATCCCCTCCGTCATCTCGAAACTGGTCTTAATATAGGACATATCCTCCTTAAAATCTATTGTCTTCAAAGGTTCTCCTTCTAAGAGAGCGTATCGGTCATCCTGTAATTTCTCCAGAGAATCCCTGATG